>OY744519.1:58312373-58622373 GCA_963556195.1 Sepiola atlantica
CACTTTACTGCAGTTTCACGGTATCACCGTTGAACGACTTGTCTATCTCTCTCCTTCTCCTTCTCTCTCTTCTTTCTCCCTCTCTCTCTCTTGTGATTGAATAATTCTTTACAGTTTTACGCGCTCTTTTTTACATTTATTTACCATATTTCGCACCTTTTTCCCTATCCTTCTTCTTCTTCTTCTTCTTCTTCTTCTTCTTCTTCTTCTTCTTCTTTTTTCATCAATCGGCATTTCACATTTACCCCACATCTTCGTTCATCCATAATCCCCATCCTACCCCACCTGCAAAATCTAATATACTTGTCCATCTGGTCGGAGGACAGGCAGAACCAATCATTCCAGTCTTGTCTGAAATATTCTCTCACTGTCCATCAAGCAAGCAAGCCGCCCACGCCCTTTACACCCACCCCGCATACCACTCCCTATTTCGATCAATCAATTAACGACTTCGCCAATTAACGCTTCATTGAACATCCATTCTTCATTAACGGGTTTTACTGGGGCGTTTTCTCTTTTCATTTATACCTCCTCGCACTTCGGCATGTTTGTGTCTTTTTCAAAAACTTTTCTGTTTTTTTATTTGCATATTTACATCCATGTACTTATTATTATTATTATTATTATTATTATTTGAAAGTGGAAAAACAATGAGATGAATATTTCACGGTCGTCAGAGACATGACAGACCCACACACACAGGCGATAAGGACACACGAGAAAGGACGCGTGCAGACACACTCAGAGGCGCACAATAAATGGGTGGGCGTAAATACAAATACACACGCAGACGCGTGCACACATACACACGCATTTGTATAAACACATAAATATTCAGACAAACGCGTAAACCAGGCGCTAGCAAAACTAACACAAGAATAACAACTATGTTACATGCACGCATTCACACTATCATATACACGCCCCCCCCATATATATATATATATATATATATATATATATATATATATATATATATATATATATATATGTGTGTGTGTGTGTGTGTGTGTGTGTGTGTGTGTGTGTGTGTGTGTGTGTGTGTGTATATATAGAACAACAGACTTTAACACCATCTCGGCGAACAAGAGGGATTTAACTCCTACGGGAAAGATAAAAAACAGAAAAAAATATGTCTCAACGTTAAAATGACTTTTTAAAAGTCGAAAGCTTGTTTGTCTTTAAGGTAAATAAATTTATTTGAGACAAAAAAAAACAACGTATCGTTATTTGGTTTTGAACATTTTTATTTATAATACATATATATATATATATATATATATATATATATATATATATATATGCATTGCTTTTGATGTAAACAAACGGAGCTATCAGACAATTGACAATATTTACATTTAGCTTTCGCTTACTCTCAGCTGATGCGAAATGATAGCTGCGTTGTTGAAGAGCTGTTATACAACGAAACAGTCCGTCAGTGTATGATTAAACTATGCCCTCTTCTCTAGTTGCACTCACTGGTATGTGAAATCGCCAACTGCTACCTCTCTCTCTATCTCTCTCTTTCTCTTTCTCTCTCTCTCTCTCTCTCTCTCTCTCTCTCTCTCTCTCTATATATATATATATATATATATATATATATATATATATATATATATATATATAAATTCCCGAAACAGTTTTTAATGGTAAACAACTGATGATCCCTTAAAATAGTGTTAGAAACTAACTAATATAATAACTGTAAAAAATAAATTGACTTACATGAGTGATTTTCCACTGGAAAACTTGAGACTATAAGTTTAAAAAAATTTTTTTTTTTTTATATATATATATTTTTTATATAGTTTTAATGGTTGAGAAACTTCCGAGACTATATATATATATATAGTGGTTGCGGGTTTTTTATTCTCAGGGGTGAATCTTATAGAAATTCAGTGTTTATAAAATAGTGCTCAATAGCTAGTAGAGCTATTTTAATATACATTTTTATTTATACAAACATTTTACACTACGCATGTGTATGTATGTTTCATCTACGATCTAGTATCATCAGACCGTTTACAGAGAAAACACTGAGCAGATGAAGTTTCGTTGCTAAAATCTTGTCTATCAGCATTCTAATGACGCTAGAGCTTGAATAAGGTCGTAGCGTAAACATGTATGAATATATGTAGCTAACAATTTTCTATAAATTATAATGTATACTATGACATAGCTCTACGTATTATTAAGCTATATATATATATATATATATATATATATATATATATATATATATATGCAGATGTGTAATTTTAGCTTCCTGCAACATCTGTTTGCTTAAACTTCATCTTTTTCACCACGACAATGCAACTGCTCAACATGGTTTGACTATCCGACAGTTCCTCTCAGAGATATTATCTTCGTCGTGAAACAATCGCTATATTGACATTATCTTGTTTTGTATGACCTTTTCCTTTTCTTAAAGCTCAAGAGGGATTATCAAGAAGACCGTTCTAACATGACGGAACTGAGGACCCTCCGAGAAAAAAACTTCAACACTGCATAGAATCCTAACAGAGAAAGATAGGATAGTGAGTTTCTACTAGCGGGACCATGTGGACATTTCCCGGTCTGTATAATGTACTGTTAATAATAATATTCCTTTTGAAATAATAAGTGTATCTTAGACTCAATACAATTAAAAAAACATCTTCTTCCGTAAAGCACTTGTTATTAGCAGTTAATATTTCTTAAATAAAACGAATATGTCGCTTCTTTATTTATTCTTTTAAAATTGAAGCAATTTCATTCTTTTTGAAATAATAAATATTCCCTGTCTTCTACTGTAGAATAATTTTCGGTTAAATATTTATAAAATCAATGAAACGAATGTCAGTTTTTTACATGTATTTATTTAAAATTGTACAGGGCGATAGAATTATATTTTGGGACGATTCATTTTAAAATGGGTAAAGTCTGACGTTTTTACTTTTACGATATCAGATTAATCACCAATCACCATCTTTGCTAATCGGAATGTCTCATTTTTAAATGCGCGTGAAAGGTGATAACGTAATACGATCATGTAATGCCTGGAAACCCATTTATTTTGTAGTTTGGAATATAAACTACCTGTTTCTGACATTTCAAACGAACTTCTTATAAATGATTTGATTTAGCTTATCTTTTGATCAAAATTATATTCTAGTTGAATTATGTTGTTTTCTTTGTAAGAATTGTTTCATTTATATGAAATAAATCTTCTAAGTTATTTATATATATAAATTAAATTTTTTTATATGAATAGAACAATTCTCTCTCTCTCTATATATATATATATATATATATATACATATATATATATATATATATATGTATATATATATATTGTTACGAATGTTTAAACTACATTCATATATTACCAAAGTATGTCTTCCATTTTTAACTAGAAAACCCTCATTATATTAAGATAGTAAAAGAGACCATATGTTAGGATCCCTTGTTAAATAAATATTAAAAATTGAAAAACTCAGAATCCAAATTTTGATAAAAGCAATTATACATTACAACCTCTACTTGTATACTCATCTCAGACAAACAGAAAGGGACAAAAATAGAATAAAAATATGATCGGTTCATCTCGTCAATTTAACTTTCTTGTAAAGAAATAATAAAAGAAAGAAAGCAAAACTAACGTTGATCATCATGTAAACCCATGTTCAAAACGAGCATTTATTTTGGTGCGCTGTCACTCAACCACTTGTGTGCTAATAAGAAGCCATAGTCATGCTGCATATATTTGTGCATGAACAAATACGTCTGAGGTTTACCTTTACCTTCGAGCCTGCACTGTAACGAGACATATGATATTTTAATTTCTCCCGATGTGAAAGAAAATTATCTTTATCAGAAAGAAACAGAAATCTCTAATGACTTATATGTACAGATCTAATTGTCTTATTGAATAATCATCTATTCCTCTCCATGAAATAACAGACATATTTTGAACCTATAATCGATAATATCTGAGAACATCCTGTTCTTAGCAAATTACAAATCTACCCTTGTAACTCACATTAAAAATCCCGAGTCATCGGTACTATTGGATTTCAAAGATCACTAAGACCTTTTATTGTTACCTAAAAATATTAACCTCCAATAAATAATTCATATTTCCGCAAAAAATAGCGCCAAAATATAATTGGACATATATCCATTGGAACATTTCAATGATATATCTTATTCTAAAAACGTATAATATGGTTTTCAGTTGATTAAACATAATTCAAAGCCAAGTAAAACCTTATTTAATTTTCTTGTATTTAGGTGAATTGCGCTTTGTACGACATATCGTACAAAGCACAATTCACCTAAATACTAGAAAATGAAATACGGTTTTACTTAGCTTTGGATGATGGTATGATGAAATATTTCCTTATGTTAAAACTTCGCCCAATTAATATTTCAAACTTTGGTTTATATATATATATATATATATATATATATATATATATATATAGACAGAGAGAGAGAGAGAAAGAGATATAGATATAGATATATATATTAACTTTTAATAAATTATATATTTTTATACATTATTTTGTGTTGGCTTTTTTTCTATAATGTGTTAGATTACTGACTGTCTTTTGAATTCCAGCGGTCTCTAGTAGAGTATACCATAGCTTTAGTTTCCAGTGAATCCGGTAACTTCACCGTTGTTACATATTGCCGAGATGCGTACCTTTGAGAGACACGAACCTGCTGATATATATATATATATATATATATATATATATATATATATATATATATATATATAATCACCTCTAAGTAAAAAAAGAGTGAAATACTCCGACTCTGTCGTCGAATTAAATCGATTGTCTTAACTCACCGCTTTCAGTGTTAAATATAACTTAATTTCTCCTTCATCTAATAATTCTTTGGCTTACTTTCATTTCGCTTATTTTTCTCCCAGTAAAATATAGAACACTTATTAATGGTGACGTTCATCTCGTACACTACAAATGTGAGGACATGTCCATCACCACTGATTTCTGATATATATATATATATATATATATATATATATATATATATATATATATATATATATATATATATATATATATATATATATATAAACACTCGTATTAAGAAAATATATGTATAGCAAGTAAGCTACAGATAAATGTTAATGCTTAATTCCCAAAGGAAATTATCCGTATATACTAATGAACGTATCATTATGAATTATGGGATACGTATTCTAGGTAACACTGTAAGTAACGTAAGCACGTTATTTTTTATTTTATTTAAGAAGCGTGTCTGCTAAATTGAATCATGCCCTCAAATATAAGAAGCAAAATTAAAGCTATATATATTGTCAGGTCGGTCATTTTGTTAGTATTCGAATCACGCGATTCACGGGGTTACGAATCAGACGACCAGTAATGAATAGTTATATCTCTATGCTGACGAGTTCCGATTTAAGGACGAAGCGTATACGGACATAGATAATAAAATCAAAACAAATATTATATATATATATATATATATATATATATATATATATATATATATATATCCATAAAGATAAACATAAACACACACACACACACACATATATATATATTTATATATGACAAGAAAAAATGAATTTTTCAGAATCAGAACAACGTAGCCTAACTAAGACAGAAGATCTTGCACGTAAAAAGAGCTTCATAGATAGGTATAAAGAATAATACAATAATAAATATTTCAAACAATAATTAAAAAGATAACCCCCTTTTAATTATTTATGATTGTTATATATATATATATATATATATATATATATATATAAAACGATAATATATTGTGCTTAGCTTAGTATTTATATCATTACATTATTATACGTATTATATAATTTATTATCATTTATTAGGATATTGAGCCGTTTGTTTGTGCAAGATCCGCGTGTATTGGCGTCACGTTTGGCTTGCCACTAACTTCCGTATCCGCTGTAAAGGATGTTAAAACAATTTTCAAAATATGGCGGAAAAATCTTTGATGGAATCTTTTAAGACATTTGATACGTCGACGGCAAACCGCACTTGTTCTAGAGAAGTATAGCGAAGAAGACAACACAAATGATGCATACGCCATAACCTGTGTACGCACTTTGATATGGCACTGCGACCAAACTCAAGTTTAGGGTCTTCTAAATGCTCTCACATCCCTTTGAATGCGAGATGGAATCTTTATATCTAATTTAATGCCATTCAAAAGACTTCTATATATTTTAAAGTAGACGTACACATTAGAGGTATAGACTGTATAAAGCACGAACATATCATGTTGTTGAGACATGATACGGATTTGAACAATAGAAAAGCGAAAGTCAAGTTTACAGTGAAGTGCTTACCCTTGCTGACAATGCCATCCACCCTAGTCGCTAAAAACGATATTCGGGTTGTCATAGCAAAGAAGAGAAGATAATAACTTGCCATGCGCGCTGTCACGTGCCGGAAGTCGAGAAGGATATTTTATAGACAAATAAACAATGAAATATGCAAATTCTCACTTGAACCCGTTCGTCCCTGCCAACTTAAATATAATTTAAAGATAGACGAATGCCACTTTCTCATGATTAAGATGTACAAAATGTGAGAGCGGTAAAGTTAGGTGCCTTTGATATGTCAGCTCCTTGATTTTTATTTTAAAATTGAAACCTTTCATTTTAAAATTGAAACGTTTTTTGAGCATTTTTATACATACAAAGCTTTTTTCTATTCAATATATCAGTGGAAATTAATAAATAACAATAGGAATTGTAATATTGAGTTCAAGGCTCGTGGCAGGAGTACATATGCGTTCTAGCATTGGTATAACATCTGTTTGTATTGTTTATATGGAGTCGAATTGCACTTTAGGATGATAAATGGCATGGGGTCTTTGAGAAAAGCTAATTGATGTACATACTATATAAGATTCTTTGTATTTATGATTTTTAGCTTAGATGATATCAAATTTTATGGTTGAATAGTGTAATTGTCACAATATTACAATATTAAATTTGTCTTTTTTATAGTAGATCATAAATCTGATATATTGATTTGTAAATTCCTCAAGACGTGATATGCACAAACAAAGACAAAGACACACGCGTCAGGGCGGATGCGCATATATATATATATATATATATATATATATATATATATATATATATATATATATAATATTTGTTTTTGTTTATTATCTATGTACGTATACGTTTCGTCCTTTTTTTATCGGGACTCATCAGCATAGAGATATAACTATTCACTACTGGTCGCGTGATTCGAAACCCCGGGCTACGAGTATTTTACAACTCAAATCCCGAGATCTATAATCATACGGCCACCGCTGGATAGCTAAATTAACAGTGATAATTTTAACACTTATTTCGGCGGCTTGACGACATAAGAGCGTTAAACTTAATGACGTCATGCTGTGTAAAGACTACACTTACAGTGTCCATCTAGAGGGTTTTCTAGGGGTTACAAATAATAAATATTTGTTTTTGTTTATTATCTATCTATCTATATATATATATTCAAAGAAATGTACTCACAAACAGATTCAATATTTAAGACAGTTATATGAAAGTATATTTGGTCACGTCTAGTCCGTTTTACGAAATCTATTTAACCGTGTAAATTGTTCTTTTCTTATTGATTTTCCATGTTATCTCCCATCTGAAAACAGCATTTTTATTCACATGGCTTTTTCATATCTGAAGAAGGTTATAATATACAGATAAATCATATTGAATGAATAAAGTCTTTTTCACATATACATGTCTTTTAGCCTTTATACCACACGGACGCATATATATATATATATATATATATATATATATATATATATATATATATATATATATATATATATATGTATGTATATATATATATATATATATATATATATATATATATATTTAAATAAATAAATATCATGCTCTTATTAATTATTTAGTTAATTTTACTTTTGCATTAATAATTGAGCACTCTGCTGGGAAACTCTCCCAATTAAGAAATACGGTATATATATATATATATATATATATATATATATATATATATATATAAAGTTTGAATTATCTACTAAACAATACTCGAGTGTCTCGGTCTCTCTGTACAAGGGTTTGTCAGGACAACCTGACATGAGGATACTTCAATCTACAAGTAAACTCTGCCCAACTATTCAAAATAGCATAGTATTCCAACCAAAATAAGATCCCTTCAACACGGCTATAGACTGCCTCATACGAGGAATGGTGCACCTCCTCCTAGTGATGATACCTCAAGTAACATAAGTTAGTTGGATACTCCACCAGACAAGATGAATTCTTTTCCTGAAATACAGTTAGACAAAAATAAACATATATTATTAGTTAACTTGTCAATTGGAGAGAAGAACACTCATGTTCTCTACTTCTTTATTTACTCAACGTTGCGGTAAAAAGAATCTTCATTGAACATCTATGTATCTCATACAGAGATCAAGTGTTAGCCTTTGGTTTCCTTTGATTTCTGAGAATATACTGAAGTAAAATTGAAACAAGTATATATATATATATATATATATATATATATATATATATATATATATATATATATATATATAATCGGAATGATGGAGTGTGTGAAATATATAAAGAGAAGAAGAAGAGATATATGGGGTCTAGAGAAAAGGGGAGACGAAATAGATAGATAGATAGATAGAGAGAGAGAGAGAGAGAGATTGAGAGAGAGAGAAAGAGAGAGGGGGAGAGAAGTAGAGTGTGTGGTGACAGAGATAGAGATTGATCTATGAAGATGAAGTGAAATACTGTGTGAAACATAGAGCTAGTACAGAGAGATGAGGCTACATAGAAGGAGAGAGGGAGAGAGGGAGAGATGGAGAGAGGGAGAGGGGATGGAGATAAAGGTCATAAGTTCCAATATGAAAGTTGAATTGCAAAAGGAAATCGGTCTGTCTATTCCAATATTGAGAAATAATCAGTTGGAAACGGGGAATCTCAAACCAGATAGAAAGAACAAAACAAAAAATGGACAATTTCAAAAACAAATCGCTTGGAAAAGATTGTCTCCATCCCCTCACCTCTTTGACTGCCCCCTTCTCTTCAGTTTTGGAATTGAACAAGAGATGAGGAAATAGCAAAAAGAAACTTAGCATTACAATAAAAAAAATAATAAAACAGAAATATAAAGAATAATTATGGAGAAATGACATAGACGCAGATGCTTTAAAATAAGCACTGACGCACTCCGACTCAACCCCGACGTAACCGCGACTCAGCCCCGACAGCCGAATCCCCTCAGCCTTGAAAAGAAACCCACCAACAATATCGATGATAACATCTGAACGAAAATAGTTCACACTTTTTGAAATCGGTAAACAAGAAAGAATATTCCCAAGATGAGTCCAGTCAATCTTCACGTGAAGCGTCGCGTCCCAATCCCGAATTTAAGCTGACATCTGAGTAGCCCCTGCCCTTCCCAAAACTAAAACATACCCTTCTATGAAGGGTGTAGTCAGGGTGACCATTTCCGATTTTTGAAGGAAAAACATTGCTGTAAAAAGTTTATTAATCCGTTATTTTACGACAAAACGATGTTAAAACCTGAATCAGACGGCAAAACACGACACGTAATTATATATATATATATATATATATATATATATATATATATATATATATATATATATATATATATATATATATAAGTGTTTTAAGGTTCATATTTTTTTAAGAAGCATCTATTGTTAAATTTAATAAGAAATAGGTAAAATAAATACCTTTTGAAGCATTAAAGATGCGATATCAATTTTTTTTTTTTAAAGAAAAATAATAAGTCGAAACCGATTTTTTTTCTTTTTTATTATAAACTAGCATTTCTTTTTTTTGTTAGTTTAAAGTGATACAGATATTTCGCCAAAAACTTGGCATCATCGGTGTGTAATATATCCTGATGTCATCGGATTTGTATTTTTTTTCTCTACCGGCTTTTGTTGTTCCAGCCGGGCCAAAGGGGTTAGCTGTTGTTTCCCCACTTTCAAATATGAGAACGTGAATGCGCACGTGATTTGTATAAGTGTTTTAAGGTTCATATTTTTTTAAGAAGCATCTATTGTTAAATTTAATAAGAAATATATATATATATATATACAATAATATTTTTTAAATAAATATTAAATATTTAAATACCTAGAGACATCGATGTTTCATGCTAACGCAATCTTCAGTCTAGGAACTAATTTTCAATGGTCGGTGGGCGCGAACCCCGAACACAAATCGCCACTGATTCGTAGTCGGTGATCTTAACCAAAGGGCCATCGTCAATTAATTAGTAAATGCAGAATAACTTTAACTGTAAATATCGACACGTGGCCGTTATTTACCAGGCAGCTCAGAGTGACCTTCGAACCGGTGTTCGGATCTCGCATATAGCTATTAGTACTGCTTGTTATTAAAGCTACTCGAAAGTGCCCAGCCCTTGTGGGAAGGGGGGCTGATAAACACACTTTCAAAATCCTTCAACGGCGTTATATCTTTAGTTAGACCTATTTTATCAAGAAATAACACACTTACAGAATCGATATCAAGATATATAGACAACATACTCAGCGTTTTAGTTACCAGTATCCGATGGCGTGTAAAGGTTGCTACCCAGTTCCTCAACAAACTAAAAGTAAATACACTCCAAAACGAAACACTTATAATAACCATCGATATATTTATTTTATATACAAACATCTCGCAGGTAAATAATTTCTTACAGTAAGACATTTCGCGAGCAATCAAATAAAAGACTTATGCAATATAACCTATTTTACCTTAACGAATACTGAGTTTGTATTTGCTGTGAAGGAAGAGACTAAGGGGAAATAGGAGAAGACGAAAAAGAGCCGTAGAAGCGAATTGCCTTGGTAAAAATCGATTTCAGAACATTCTAAACATGTCTTGTCGCTGCAGTTGTTACATTCAGACTGGTTAATTTCGCTCTCTAACATCCGATGTCACTTGAAGTTTTGGTTCCCATACTTGCCAATTTCCTATAATGGGTTAACCGTCTGAACCCTGTCAACCCCTAGTCCATTATGCATTCTGTTTACGTTTAAATCTCAACACAATTTAACCAAATGGTTACTAGCTGACGTACACACTAATATTTAACAATATTATCGATATTCTTTGTTGCGTATAAAATTATCTAATTGCTTTCTTGCTTTCATAATATATTGATCTATTTGTGTATTACGTCCACTGAGTTGGATCCATCTTTTATTGTCTCTGTTGGTGAATTAAATTGTGATCTACAAAATATTCTTTGGATTTAATTCTTCTCAGATATTTTTCCATATCGTAACAAAGATCTACTGGGTTTAGATCTTTTGTAGGGAAACAAATGTTATTAAGTAAAGAAAATTTCATCTTTATTGACTATGGAATTGTTGATAATAGTATTTTTTCTATTTTCTCGTAAAATATGTTGAATGTTGTGTGTATCGTGTTATACAATGCAATTGTTGAGAGTTATGAATATTTCTCAAGATGGCCGCCATCTTGAGAAATATTCTTTGATTAGTATATTGAGTTTACGGTTTTTATCATATAGTAGATTTTGTAAACAAATGAAGCATGGATTGAAATTTCTTCTTAAGACACCCTAAGCTTAACATTTAAATTTGACACATTTTCTGAAATAAAAATGATGTAATAGATTTTGATCAAAATTAGAATAAAGATTCTATACATAAGGTTTAGTATCGTTATATCTTGATTTAAATCTCCATAGGTGGACATAAAAGTGGTGCAAAACTGTTCTATTCGGGGAATTAATTTTACCAGCCCTGGGACGAGTATTTAACTAGTATCTAGTTTATATGTTTCTATATTCGTATGTACAGGATTCACTCCTAAATTATCATTATGAATTTTGGAACACAACTGCTAGGCGTGAGGTGTCGTAAAATAGGCTATATTTAGTTTTATTTAGTTTTATGGAAAGTGGATGAAAGGGGGTGGAAGACCTTCATGAAGATTCTGATACCTTCGATTTTTGTGAACAATAGGTATTCGACATCAATTAAAAGTTGATTTAGAGTATTGTAAAGAGTTTTTTGGGTCATAATATAAGCAAAACCTCCCATTTGAAAATTCATATATTTCAGATTTGTTGAATTAATCCATAGATATAAGACACCAATTAAGCAAAATATATTCATTCAATTTCTTTTAAAATCCCTTAAGCTTAAGCATTAAGTTTGAGAACTTTTGTAGAATTAAAATAATGTAATGGTAAAATCCATTACATCAAAATTGGAATAAGGATTTTAGACATGAGGTTTGGTATCATTATATCTCGCTTTTAATGTTCGTAAGGGAACATAAAAGTGTTGCAAAACTTTTATATTCCGGGAATTCATTTTACCCTTCCTGGGACGGGTATTATTCTAGTATTTATATCAAGTTAGGTAAGTTAGTATAAGTTATGTATTCATCATTTTGTATATAAAGAATTCATTCTTAAATTAAATAACAGATCATTATGAATTTGGAACACAGCTGTTAGGCGTAAGAAGGCATCATGTGGACTATATGTTGTTTAATTTAGTTTCACGAGACACGTATGCACGTTTTCTTGAGTCTAGATCACGGATTCGATTTTACTTTGTCGTTTTCTTTGTTTATTCCCAGCCCCGTGAACTAAATTAACTTTTTAAGTGTATTACCCACTTACACATAGTGCCAACAAAAAAGTGGCGAGATACATTAAATAAGGTCCAACGTTTACTATATATATATATATATATATATATATATATATATATATATATATATATATATATATATATATATATATATATATATATATGTTAATATCTTCTTCTTCTATCTATACATGTAAAGTTGAGTTATTTGTCGCACTGACATTGATATTAAAACCCCACTTTTCAATTTAACAAGTAAAAACAACTTCCTAATATACTCGGTCGTGGATATGCGAGCGACTTCAAAAAAACGATAACTAATTTGCATATTTCTTTAAAAACGAACTCTCATTAATTCACTATTCGCGTCTTTTCCTGTTTTCTTATTGGATGATTTGTTCCATTTAATAACTACGCACACTTCTATTTATGCATAATTTTTATATTCTGCGTAATTGCGTAACATTTGGAGTGAAAAGGTTCTAGCACACACACACACACACACACACACAGATATATATATATACATCTACATACATTTGAATGTTTTTTGTTCAGGATAATCTACACTAATGAACAAATCACTATGAATTTTGATACATATATATATATATATATATATATATATATATATATATATATATATATATATTCTAGGCAACACTGTGAATAAAATGGGCACATTTATTTTACATTTGAACATTTAGAAGGGGGCATATATATATATATATATATATATATATATATGTGTGTGTGTGTGTGTGTGTGTGTGTGTGTATAAAGACAAATGAAAGAAGAGAGATAAAGATGTACGAATGACAAATCTATTTCAACTTCGATTGTTCAATGCAAGGTGTACTCGGTAAAAACATGTTTATTTTTTTTCCTTAAGTTAAGGCTTTTCAAAAATTAAAATATCATCATCATAAGAAATTACATAAATCGATAAGTTGGCAGTGGAAAAGCCAAAATTCAAAATTTGAAAAAATTTAAAGTAATGGAGAGTAAGAGTATGCGTGTAAAAAAATATATGTCCAGTTGAAGAATCTCCGTTGATAAGGATATTTAAAGATGGAAAAAGGGGTTTCGTAATGACCAAAGTATGGTTTAAAATAAGATGCGTCTATTAAATAATCGTGTTTCCGTCATTTCCAACAAGTATGTTAGACAAATGTAGATGCTATTTCAAAGTTAAACTTGCCAAACAGACTAAAATAGTATTTCGAAAGCGCCCCTTACCCAGATGATAGGACTCATATACAAAAAGGACATATTTATTAATTTCGAAATAAATTTTTTTTTATAGAAATCGCTCCAGACAAAACATGAAGCCACTTGATGTAAGCAGCTAACAAGAACGATTTATATCAGAAAAACACAACTTTTAAGCGACTCGTCACTCGTATTAATTACGAACGACGGGCTCGCATTTATTTGATGCGATTTATAAAAAAAATGAAGTTAAACTTATGGAAATAATTAATGAAACACAACACATTTATTTACTTACAAAATACAATTTATGTATTAATTGTTCATTCGTGGTTTTATGTACGTAAGCTTAAAAGTTAAATTGTTTTACTTTGAAGGGAGAATAGGAATTAGTCAATGTAAGAAGTTTGTGTGTGTGTGTGTGTGTGTGTGTGTGTGCGTGTGAATATACCTGCCTTCATTTTGTCCGTGTGTATGTGTATGGTGTATGTGTGGAATCGTACGTTAGTGTTTATCATAGTCCTCTTCATCCTGTCGAATCGTCTTTACTGTTCGTGTCCTGCTTTTTTACTGTTTTTTTGTGATTGTTCCAATTTCTTTTTATAGAAAACACCAGGATTCCCTAACATATTCGGTTTTGGCAGGAAAAAAAGATTTTTTTAATCTCCAGACGTTCTTGTAGACATGACTTGTTATTTTTCTAATTTCATCTTTTTCTTGTTTGGAGCCGCTGTTTGTACAAAATGTGATAAATTTTTAAGAGGTGATTTTGAGGCGTATCTTATTTGTTTGCTTTCAAGTTATTTCTTCATGAATATAGAATTTAAATATATTTGAATCCCATAAAGTTAAACAATTATCTACTTAGCTTAACTTAGGATATCAATTTTCTCTTTGCGTCCTGATGAAACAGCCTGAAAGGGAGATAAAAGTGCCACTATCTACCAGGACCTTTTAGTAATACGTGCCTCTTCACTAAAATTCACTAAAAAAACGGCCATCATGTATGGGATATTTAATAAGCGATGGAGTATGCCACATGAAACGCAATGACTGGGCCAGGCTAAATTGATTTCAACTGGACATCGTTAATCGCTTGGGTAGAGCTAGAGTAAGCAAAATAGTCTCGTACACATACAGGAGAATTTAAATTACCTACTAGACAAAATCATCGATCTCTCTCTACAAGGGTTTGTCAGTACAACTTGACCTAAGGATACTTCACCCTACAAGTAAACACTGACCAAATATAAAAAATAACAGTTTTCGAAGCCTAAATAGGATCCCCTCGACACGACAATACACTGGCTCATACGCAGAAAGGTGCACCTTCTTCAAGTAATGTTACCTCAAGTAACAGTACTTAGCTGGATACTCCACCAGACTAGATGAATTCTTGTCTTGGAATCCGTTAAGACCGCAAGAAAAATATACTATAACATAGTTAACTGGTCAATTGCGGAGAGGAAAATTAATGTTTTTAACTTCTTTACTAACTCAACGTGTTACAGTTAAAGGAGAACTTTAATGGCATATTCGAATATCTATGTATCTCATATAGAGATCAAGTGTTAACTTCAGGAAGGTGCCCCTTGATTTCTGAGAACTTCGACTTAAGTAAAACGAAACAAGAATATACACGTAAGGGCACATACATACGTACGCACACACACGCGCAGATCTTCAACAATAATGCACACAATTACATAGTTTTACTCAGGCGTTCACATGACAAAACAGTCACGCACACACACACGCACACACAGGTATACTCTCGTGCGTACACATACACACAATTTAAACCTTGTGTCTTCTTTTCATTGACACGCCCATTTGCCCTGTCTCTATTTCTCTCTATCTCTTACGCGCGTGCACAGCATACACACATTTACTTAAAGATGACCACGTCTGTGATCTTGTGTGCCATTCTATTAGCCGTTGTGTCCATAAGTTGTACATATATAATGCGTGCTATTTCATACTAATGATTCACCGCTTATCAAGGCCGAGGGGTACTCGAGAGTAAGGATTAAATAGATTGTCGGTTGGGGATAAACGCCACCACAAGAGTATTGGAAACAATGAGTGGATGGGCAGAACATTACTTAAGAGGAATTGATTATCCAAGAAGATGGCTCAACAGATATTTGTTTACATTAGACTTGAAGACGATCATGTTGTAGTCGGTTGGGAAGCAGACTCGTGCTATTTTGTTCCACATATTTCTGGGAAATGCATTTTTATTTGTGAAAGTTCCGTTTGACATTTTATACAGAGAGACAGAAAGGAAAGTTTATCTTTCTATGCATGTAGCCAGATGTGTTTTTGTTGTGAATGTTTTACAGCAGGGTATGGGGAGCAAGGGTTGGAGTTCAGTCGAGCACTTACCATGCAGATAACAATATAGTAGAGAGAGGCTAGCTATATATATTCTGTATAATGAGGGCTGTAGGGGAAGAGAAATGATCACCCCATTTCGATTACGAAGTCGGTTTTGTACTCTGTCAAGGAAACAAGAGTGTTTCGAGTGGAACCTCCCCTTATATCACTGCAGTATTCAATCTTAGGGGGGATCTGGCTCTTATATAGGCAGATGTACTTAATATTTCTATTTTTACTGATGCGGCACTGCTTATAAAGGCCCGGTGACTACTCGAGGATAAGGTTACAAAAAGATTATTGGTTGGACGATTATCGCCGTAACGACATGATTGGAAAAAGTGGGTGAAATGGTCAGAAGATTTCTTAAGAGGACTTGATTTTCCAAGAAGATGGTTCGACAAGTATTCGTTTACATTAGACTTGAAGACGACCATGCTGTAGTCGGTTGGGAAGCAGACTCGTTGTATCTTGTTCTACAGATGGTGTATTCTAGGAAATAAACTTTGTTCATGGAGGAAGTTCCGCTTATTTTTTGTATATATATATATATATATATATATATAGAGAGAGAGAGAGAGAGAGAGAGAAGTTTTTTGCTGTGGTTGTAGATGGACGAGTTCTTGTGAATGTTTTACAGGGGAGAGGGCATGGGATTGGAGCTCAGTCCAGCACCTACCATAAACATAACGGTACAGTAAAGAAGGGCTATCAACATCTCTTCTGTGTGAAAGAGGCTGTAGGAATGAGAAAACATCATACGTACAGCATATCTAATTGCACTAGCAGATTTTTATCACATACACTTGTGTTATATATGATTTTGGAAAGAAACCGGTAAGATGAGTTTTGAGGATTATCAACTTTTACTCATACTGCGTGTTCTATTTTCATACTGTAATTAACAAGTTTTTGTTATTACAATTATTTTTACTTCTGGGATTATCTGCCCTTGAGTATTGGTTCCCATTGTAGCCAGTGGCGTAGCATGCACTATCCTAGCCCATTGCAAGATCAATTTTATCTCCACTCCTCAATTAGTAGACTGTTACAATTCGTGAGAGATGTTAAAAGTAGTCTACCATTTGTCTGTTTTACGATATATCAACCTTTTGTAAGGGTGATTTAATACCGAAAAATATCTATCGGCATAGTTTATTAGATATAAGTAATGTTTAATTGAATTGGAATTGCTATTTACCCTAAAGCTTGAACAATTGTGGGATAATATGTTTTACCAAATATTTAGAAAGATCTGCGTAGAAAGTACATTGTCGACGAAATAAATATACGATTAGGACAAAAGCAGCCATGACAACGAAAAAAGGCGCAAATAGAAAGCAAGGGAAGATAACCGCAAAACGAAAATGACGAGAGAGATAAATATTTAGAAAATAATGAAAGAAAAAGAAATGTTTATCGAATGAAGAGGAAACCAAAACTGCGTAAAAATATGTTCGCCTATTGTTAGTTTTTGGTTTGAGACCCTTTGATTCCCTTGGAAATGATTATTTATTGAAATTTAAACCATAGGTAAAGGAAACAGTCTAGCTTTAATTATGAGCACATTTAAACCAATTTTACATTCCGAACTGTTGTGGCCTTAAAACGCCGGAAGAAATAACACTGGTAGACGATTATTAACAAGAAATTATATTACCAGAAAGTAAAGAAGTAATGGGTTGACAGAGGCTGTTCCTCACTTTGATTCTCACTTCTACTGATTGGTCATAACGACTTTATTCATAGTCAGCAAGAGTCCATACGATGACGGAATAGGTTAGATCGCCATAACACTAATGACACCAATGTAGTCAATTACAATTACTAAAATTAATGAGGTTTCTAGAAGATACCGAAGGGATTAATACGATACGATGCGGGATACAAATTTACGGTTACAAAGAAAAAGATGAACCATCTCATGCATATTGATGATCTGTAACTAGTGGAGAAAAAAATGCAGCTAGAAATATTAGCACACATTATAGAATTTTTAGTCGGAATATGTAAATGGAATTCGGACTTCAGATGAAGAAGTGAAAACTTTCAAGAACGGAAGGAATAGAACTACCAAATCGATAAGTGATGAGGAGATTTAGTGAATGTGGTAACTATAAATATATGGTATTCTGGAAGCAATAATGGTCAAAAGAAGGAAAGAGTACTAGAAATCCGGAGAAACTTTTTGTCACTCGGATTCTAGGGATCAACACTTGTTTGTTTTGCCAGTGAGCGATCGCTGGTGATGACTTTTGTGAAGATTTCTGCCGAGTGAGAAATAATAATAATAATAATAATAATAATAATAATAATAATAATAATAAACCTGCCAAATAGTAGATTTTGCCATCACAGTCGATCACAGAGTGAAGACTAAAGAGACAGAAAAACAAAGTAAATACATTGAACCTACGAGAGAACTGAAATAAATATGTTACATAAAGAAATTCAGTATAATCTCAATAATTGTAGGAGCATGAGGAACAATCCCGAAAAACTTATAAAAAGGATTCGAAGAAATTGAAATCAAAGGGAAGATTAAGACAATACAACGGACAGCTATGATGGCAACAGCCGAAATCTTCAGAAAAATCTTCGAATGCGGAAACCAATCTATAATAAACTACGAACGCTAACCACCAACACGTAAGTTTAAATGGAAATAAAACAAAAGCATCGAAAGAACATCACATGATCTCAAGAGAACTGAAACTATCAGAAATTCCATAAACTGATAACCTCTCAACACACACACAAGTGATGGCATCAGCCACGATTGGTACCGCACCAAATGGCAGTCAAGGCTGAAGGAGGATGGAAAGATGGATGAGGGTGAGAACTATGCAGACCTCCACTGGAAGGGTGTGAAGCTTACTGGGACCTTGATGAGGTTTATTACTACTCAAATTGTAGGCAAGACCGATGGTTGTAATCAATGAGAAATCTGTGGTAAACAGCTGTTGCTATAACGCACAATGATTTGCAACGGTTATCAAAAACGGCGTGGTTTTGAAAATCTAGGGAGACTTGTTATCACTCGGGCTCCATGGAACACAACTTTCTATTGTCATTGAAAAATCACTGATAATAACTTGTATTAAAACTCCTCGTGAGTAAATAATAATATAGACGAATTCTACTTATAATTCTTTTAAATAGGGAAAAGGTTTGTATATTAGAACATGAATAGATGAAAGGATAAAACATCCGACTGTATGAGATTAAAGATGGAAAAAGCGGCAGAAAAAGCCCACGTAATATTTGGGCGAAACGTTCAGCTCACAGATCTTCCGCTTTTTTCATTTTTAATCTCATATTAGAAACTATATCTAGACGCAACTTTCATACTTTATATATATACATATATATATATATATATATATATATATATATATATATATATATATATATATATATATATATATATATATAAGGCTATAAAGAAGGAAATAAATAAAGATAAAAATAAAGGAAGAACGGAAGAAATAATATGTGAGAAAGAAAGCACGGAAGATCGAAGGAAGAAAGAACATATAGAATGAGAGAAATAAAGGAAGAAGTGGAGGTAGCATAAGAGAAAAGGGAAATAAGAAAGGGAGGACAATAGAAAATAATGGTATAATGAATGGAATAACGAAATACAGAAGGAAAGGAATGAACGAAAAGGAGAAAGGACGAGAGAAAACTAAGAAAAGAAGGAAGATAGAAAGAAGAAATGATACAAGGAAGGAAATAAAAAAAAGAAAGAAAGTAGAAGAGTAAGGAATGCAGAAAAAAGGAAAAGTAAAGAAAGTGAAATTGAAAGAAATAAAGAAGGAAATAACTTAAGGCATACAGAAAGAAATGACGGAAGAAAAAACATATGAAGCAAGAAGAGAAAAAAGTAAAAATGTAGACAATTATTAAGGAAGTAAAGAAAACAGCACATCAAGAAAAAAAAGAAGAAAATAAAAGAACAAAACGAAAGACAGGAAGAAGATGAGGAAGAAGGGAGGGCATTAACGAAGAGGAACGAAAAAAAGAAAGAAAGTAAGAAAGGGGGGAGGAGGAAGAAAGAAAGAGTGGAATTAAAGGGAGGATTAAAGTAAGAAATATAGAATGGAAGAAAGGAGGGAAGAAAAAAGAAAGAAAAAGAAGAAACTAATACAGCAAAAAAAGAGAGAAAAAAGCGAAAGAAATAGCGAAAGAAATAGCGAAAGAAAGAAAGAAAGCAAGGAGAGATGAATACGGACGCAAATATAATATGAGAAATAAAAAAAATGAAAAACGAGGAGAAAGAAATGATTTAAATAAATGGAGACAATATTGATAAAAAAATAAAATAAGTAAAAATCGATGAAAACTAAGTAAAAAGAAAATTCGTAATTTCTTCAAAAATTGCAAGATAGGAGGATTAAACCGAGAAATCGCGCGGATTGGGTGAGTGTGGGTTTTAGGTAGGGGAGAGAAATATGACGTTGTTTTCTGTGCTGGGGTAGAAGTAGATCTTGGAAATTAGAGAGTATGAAGGAGAGAGAGAGAGAGAGAGAGAGAGAGAGAGAGAGAGAGAGAGAGAGAGAGAGAGGGGGGTGTGGAGGGATAGCATACATGCCTTAATGAATGAAAATAACGTATGTGTGTGTGTGTGTGTGTGTGTGTGTGTACATATATTTTTTAGCCCTTATTTATTTTTTGTGTGTTATTTTGTTTTTTGATTTGGCCTCGTGAAGGGTGAATTGAAAATATTATCTTGCAAACTCCGTGAAGATTTCATCCTGCATATTGGAAGGGTGTTTAGCGAGTCGCTCATGTGGACCCTATTTATCCCCTACCCTCTATGGACACCCCACTTTACGTGGAGTAAGATTGAAACAGATTATCGGCAAGTGTGAGCGAATGTTGGCTGGAAACGAACGAATATGGATGGGAATGGACGAAAGATGAGGGTAATTTAAAGCAAATAAGATGATAATGACATTCCCGAAGAAGAAAAGAAAGAGAGGAAAAATAGATGAATAAAAAGCAAAAAGTAAAAAAAAGAAGAAAAGACAGAATGAACGAAAACAAAACGAGTAAGAAAGAAAGCAAAAAAGGTAAAGTAGTACGAAAAGAAGGAAAGACAGAATAAAAGAGAGAGAGAGAGAGAGAGAGAGAGAGAGAGAGAGAGAGGAAGAGAGAGAGGGGGAGCAAAAATAAAAAAAGTAAAATAAAGAAGGAAAAAATAAAAAAACAGAAATGAAGAAAGAATGAATGAATGAACATAGGAAAGAAAATGAACAGAAGTAAGAAAACGTGAAAGAAAAACTAATGAAAAATGGAAAGAAAATAGTACTGAAGTATGAAAGAAAGAAAGAATGAAAAGCAACAAAGAAAAAATAAAAAAATAAAACGAAACAAGAAAAAAGAAAAAAGAAAGAAGAAAAAGATGAATGATCACTAGAAAGTGAATAACAAAAATAGCGAAGAAAGATAAAAGACTTAAAAATCAGCGAAAAATAAATTTGGCCATCATTTTAAGAAAGAAAGAAGGAAATAAAGAAAAGGGAAATGTTTGAATAGGAAACAAAAAAAAGGGAAGACGTTTCGTTAAAAAGAAGGCGAATAAAAAAAAAACGATGGAAGGATGAAAAAGAAACAATCACCAAAGATGAATAAAAAAGTGAGTAAATAATTTTTATGAACCAAATAAAACTACGAGAAGCGAAAAAGAAAGGCTGATATAATCAACGACGCCAAAATGAAGGAACGTATGAATGCGTGAAAAGCATGCGAGGCGCCACCTAGCGGTGAAGTGAGCAAACTGACGCGCACCCCGTACGTTCGCGTCTCGGCAGACCTTCTGTCAGTGCCTGCGTTTTCTTAGGTATAGTAACTCTTCACTTGAACAATAAGGGAAAGAAGAAGAAGAAAACGAAGAAGAAAATAAAGAAGAAGAAGAAGAAGAAGAAGAAGAAGAAGAAGAAGAAGAAGGAGAAGAAGAAGCCGAATGGCGAACGGGGTTAGAGAAGGAGTGTTGCTTAAAAAATCCTAATAGAGACTGGCTGAGGCGGGTACGGGATTTGTGCAAATTGTCAATCATTTTTCCAACCGACTGCGTAAAACGCTGGTCAATGTTGTGGAGATGTCCTTGTCTTGTTAAAGAATCCATTTGCGATGGTGATTTCAAGTCAAATTGAATGCATTTTTCCTCCTGAAGAGCGACGAACGAAATCGAGAAGACGACGACGGCGGAGAGAAATGGAATGGAAATCAATAATAATAATAATAATAATAATAATAATAATAATAATAATAACAATAATAATAATAATAATAATAATAATAATAATAATAATAATGATAATAATAATAATAATAATAATAATAATAATGATAATAATAATAATGCTGATAATAATAATAATAATAATAATAATAATAATAATAATAATAATAATAATAATAATAATAATAATTAATGAAAACTCCTAGAAACGAAATTATATAGCAGGAATCTCGTAACAGATATAAACACCTGGGCAGTATCGCTAATAAGATACTCTGGACCATTCATAGAACTCAGACATCTTGACCAGAGGACTAGAAAATTAATGACCATGCACAATGCCCTACACCCAAAACACGATAGGATAAACTCTACATGAAAAGAAACGAAGGGGGAAGAAGACTGGTAAGTATAGAAGATTGCGTAGAAGACTAAAAAAAAGAGCTTGAAAAATACATAACACAAAACACGGAAATCCTTATCACCGTAGAAAGAGACACCGTTCCAACGAGCAACTCGGGAAGCACCGAAACTAGAAACAAAACGGCAAGAAAAAAAGTGGGAAGAAAAACAACTACATGGACGCTTTAGAAGACTGACAAGAGAAGAAACCAACGAAAATAGCTGGGCATTGCTAAGAAAAGGACACTTGAACAGAGAAACGGAATCTTTACTGATGGTTGCACAGAACAATGCAATTTGGACAAACTTCATTAAAGCTAAAATAGATAAAACACAGGAAAACAGTAAATGCCGACTGTGTGGACAAATAGACGAAACACTAAATCATATAATAAGTAAATGTAGCAAACTAGCCCAAAAAAGAATACAAGAACAGACATGACTGTGTGGATAAAAGCAGTACATAGGAACTATGCAAACAATTGAATTTTGAATACGCAGGCAAATGGTACAAACATAAACCAGAAACAGTACTGGAAAACGAAAAACACAAAATCATCTGGGATATGGATATACAAACAGACACACTCATACAAGCAAGGAGACCGGATGTTATAATGATCAACAAGAAGGAAACATCTTGTAAAATCGTAGACTTCACCGTTCCAGCAGACCACAGAATGAAGATCAAAGAAACGGAAAAACGAAGCAAATACACGGAACTAGCCAGATAACTGAAAGGAGTATGGAGCATGAAGAAAGTCAGTATAATACCAATAATCGTAGGAGCACTAGGAACAATCCACAAACACCTGGAAAATAAAGTGAGAGAAATTGGAATCAAAGGGATCATTGAAACTATACAAAGGACAGCAATGATCAAAACAGCTACAACCTTAAGAAAAATCCTCGAATGCGGAAACCAACCCGTATAAGCTACGGAAAGTCACATGGAATCTACA
Organism: Sepiola atlantica; assembly: GCA_963556195.1. Taxonomy (NCBI): domain Eukaryota; kingdom Metazoa; phylum Mollusca; class Cephalopoda; order Sepiida; family Sepiolidae; genus Sepiola; species Sepiola atlantica. Next base: position 58,336,260 of record OY744519.1, read on the forward strand.
ACAGAAAGAAAACAAAACCACAGAAAGAACACCACATCACAAACCAAGGAACAAAAAATGAAAGAAACATCACTTCATGAGCTCCCCCCAATATATTACACCGGCCTCAGCTGACACCACATAAAAATGAACCAATGAACATAAATAGGAAGAAACACCATAAGATCCCCCGCTCCCCCTCCAATAATTAAATAAAATATATAAATAAATAAATAAACAATAACAAAAATGGTACCAGTCTAGGCTGACCCCACAGAAAATATTTGCATAGGGTCAATGAGGATGAGAAGACCGAGGAGGGACAGAACAAACCAGACTTCCACTGGAAGTGCAGAGAGTGCTGGGACCTTGGGGAGGCTTATTGCTACTCAAATCCCAGAGAAGACTAATGGTCCTTACCAGCGAGAAATCAATGGTAAACGGCTGTTGCGATACTGCAAGGTTATTTGCAGTGGCTATCAAAAAGAGGTGGACAATACTGGAAATCTGGGGAGCCTTGTTGTCACTCAGACTCCAGGGAATACCACCGGTTGTCGGTGAGCAATCACTGATGACCTGTGTGAGAACTCCTAGTGAGTACATAATAACAATAATTGCTAGTGGGCAATCGGTGATAATGACTTGTGCGAGAACTCCCAGTGAGTAAACACAGAACGAAAGCATAAAGAAACATCATTAGAAGTCCGGATAGATAGGGGTGTTTAACGCCTTTTCTCCCATCTCTCAATAGTTTAATATTACATTGTCTATACATATTTATATGAAGACACTGGTTCAGGACACGAACTACATTCGTGGCCCCAATTAAAGGGCTATATAATACACCGACCTTACTCACGGATTAAATAAATGAATACCCTATAAACATATGAAAATATTATAACAAGCAAAATGCCAACTGAAAAATAACAAAAATGAAAGAAAAGAAGAAAGAAAGTACTTCAAATAAAACCTATGAAAAAAGAAATAAGAATGGGAAAGACATCAACGTAAGCAACAGCATACATGCATAGCGGAGAACATTCGATAACAATTTATATTACCACTTTTCGGATGGATAGCACCGAGTGACCTTCTTTACGAGAGAGTATATAATTAGAATGATAAATTCACGAATTAAAAAATTATATCAAATAAACGTGATATAACGAGATTGTTAACAATTTCAATTCGTCCATTTTGGAAAGTATGTATTGATGGCTGAATATGTCAACCTGAGCGGTGAGAATGTGTGCCAGCGACCAAGGCCAGACGTACGCCCGGATTGGATGAACACACTTGTGTCCAAACCCAGAGAGAGAGAGAGAGAGAGAGAGAGAGAGAGAGAGAGAGAGAGAGAGAGAGAGAGAGAAGCTGAGTGACGGCAAGAGAGGACCAATGAAACGACACCACATGGAGGGGTGTGTTTTTGTCCGGTAGAATTGCAGAGAAATTTTGGACAGAGATTTGAAAGTCGAAAGAGATTGCGTGCTTAGCCATATATAAACTCTTAACGATTCAAATCGCTCGATATTACAAAAACTATAAACAATCTCTGAAGCTAATAATTCTATTAGCTCATCGAGGCTAGATAGAAATCCAGTCCAACATGAGGTATTTACCCCGCATACCCACGAGCATTATTGTACCTGTAATTCTATTTCTTCTGTTGATTTGTGATAATATATTCTTATTTTCATATAGAGGAGTCGTGTAATCTTTTTATTCTAGTCTTTCTGTGTTCCATTCAATTTCCTCTACAGTTGACGCCAACCTTCTGAACCGATACGAAACCCTGACTTTAAATAATAAAAAAAACAACGTGGCAAAGTCAGGGCCGATAATCTAAGACGCTTCTACCATCTGTAGTCTTTATCAGGAAAGCGGAGCCATCTGCTGCTGGTAGTACCTATGAAAGTCATATACACACATCTACAAAGGGAGAGGAGATTATAGCAGTACATGTAGATATTTAGACGACTCGTGTAGATTATGTTTGAATGAGAAGCTTGAAATTTAACATTTTAAAGATCTCCAAAACTTACTAAACTATAGCAGCGAAATAGCTACCAACTGTAGACATAAAATAAACTTCACTTTGTAGTAACTATATACGCAACAAATAATCTAGTACGTGTTAAAATAAGGTAACTCGTTTATTTGACACATACAAAAGAGATGCGCAACACCTAAGCAAAAGAAAAGGAATTGGGTACCAAGTAAAGGTCGGCTTTTATTCGAGTGAATACGGGAATTAAACATCGATATATTTTCATACTACTATATGTATATATATATATATATATATATATATATATATATATATATATATATATATATATAAACAATAACAAATATTATATATACATATATATATATATATATATATATATATATATATATATATATATATATATTTATTTATTTTGGTACAGAAAAATTAGTACAACATTCGTACCGTCGCTTACAAGCACGGAAAGTCTTAGCCATCCGGCTCTCTTCTGCTTTGGTTGTCATCTCTGAAGAGAGCCGGATGGCTAAGACTTACGTGCTTGAAACCGACGGTACGAATGTTGTACTAATTTTTCTGTACCAAGATAAATAAATATTATGCTCTTTATTTTTAACTTTAATTCTTAATTCATCGAGCACTCTGCTGGGATTTTTCCTATTATATCACAAAGAAGTTATATATATATATATATATATATATATATATATATATATATATATATATATATATATATATATACGATGTTCCAACTTTCTATTGTTGTTGAATACTGTTCGACTCACTTACCATATGGATCCGCTTATTTGACATTTATAGATTTTAAATTCTCTCCATTTCTATGTGTATTAGTGATGACCGAGGGTAAGACGTCAAACTGAGTCACAGGTGACTTGCAACTGGATTGGAGCCCTCTGACCGACGAGATTTAACATCTCCTACACTGAAGATTGCATAAGCATGAAACGTCTATGTCTGTAGGTAATAACATAAATATTTATTTAAAAAATCTTATACATATAACGTTTTGATGCAATTAATAATTAAATGATAATTAAAATTAAGTTTTTGAAATTAAAAGAAATGGTCAAACGTCATTTTATTACAAAACAAAAAAAAACTCGACCAACTCTTGGTAGGTACAACTGGTATATTATTATTATTCTTATTATTATTGTTATTATTATTGTTGTTATTATTATTATTATTATTATTATTATTATTATTATTATTATTATTATTATTATTATTATTATTATTATTATTATTCCCATCTTTAGGGCATTGAACACTTTTCAATTGAATAACACATATTTTCCAATCTTTTTTGAAAAGTAAAATGGGTTGGTAACAGATTGTTTGTCTTTTTTATGAACCTATAATAACATTTGAACTCGAGAAAGATGGAATTAGACTTATATTTCGGTATCGTTTACAAGACAGAGGCGGAGAGGTACATCAGAAAGATGGGGGGGTGTTAGGGTCACGGCCGTTAGTAGAGGGGTAAGGGTTTGATGCGGGTGGTTGTTATTAACGGGTCGGGAAAATGGAGCATTTCTGACAGACGCTTTTGACGTGCCTGATTGATGCCTGTATCTTTGACTTGATCTTCTTGCTACACGCACCGCCCATTCTCACCCTTTTCCCCACCGACGAGAACTAGGGCTCGCCCGTGGGGAGAGGATGGAGGATGCCCTCAATCACCACTGCCATTTCCCACTATCTGGCGTTTTAAGTTCGAATTACAGACTGCTTGCCACGCGGCGATTGTCGGCCGTCGTCGGAACGGTCTGGTCACCACCAACAGACCCAGCGACTTCCCTTACTCCCCCCTTTTCAGCGCATCCCATCATCACCCCTTAGCCCCGTGGCTTATTTTGACCTCAGAGTTGTTTATCTCGGGTCATCCGGGCCAATCGCGGCGTGTCTGACAGTAGATCGATACTCGCCATTGATTGATTATTCATTCGCAGCCGTTGTTCTATTTTTACGGAATTAAATACGCATATGCTTAACACACACACACACACACACACACACACACACACACACACACATAACAAATAAACACAGACACGCACACAGGCGCACATGCGTCTTTTAAGATGCGTCCATGTATCTCTATAGGAGGCTCTGTCTGTCGAGTCGATTTTCTGTCTCACTTCAACATGTTCCGCGATCTATTACGCTTGTTTGACAGCATTTTGACAGCTAAACGCACATATTTAATGGACGCATCTTATCTTAGATGCGTCTAATTATCTCTGTAAGAGTCTCGGATGGTCAGTATCGTTTCAATTAGCATTTCCTTAGATTTGTCACGCTTAAGCTTGAAATAGCATCTTCGTTACTTTGTTACGCGTGGGAATGAAATGGCATTTTCGTTGGTCTGTCACGCAAATATTCCGAATATCCGTTCTAGGTAATCATTTACCGACATAAATTATTTTAAAGGAAATACACTTGAGAAAGAAATGAGTCAAACACAATTTAGTTTGATTTATCTACTCATTTGTGACCTATTTGCGTTAAACATATTCAAAATAAGTTTTAAGCAATGTAATTCGCCGTGAATAGAGACGGAATAAAATTTAAAAAAAGGTGCTTATGCAGTTTACGAACCGGCCTATTTTTTAGATAGGATTTTCAAGTTAAATTCAATTTTTACGGTATTATTTGTTTATTAAATTGTTAGGTGAAAGAACAGAATAGTTAATAAATCCCCCCTCCGCATGTTAAGAATGGCTTTCTAAATAATAACTTTATTATTTCAGCCCGGTCCGTAAACTGCATAAGTACAACAAATTGTTTTCGAATAATTTCCTAAAGATATTTCCTTAAAAAAATAATTGTTGTCGGTAATACAAAACTAATCGATAAGAATACAAAACAAATCGATAAGAATACAAAACTAATCGATAGGAACACAAAACTAATCGATAAAACGACAAAACTAATCGACAGAAAAAATAATCGATAAGAAAAATAAGACAAAATTAATTGTATGAGAAAAAGTAGCAAAAAATCTAATCGATAAGAAAAATAAAACTAATTGATAAAAAAGGAGACAAAACTAATAAATAAGACAATAGACGATAAGAAAAATGGGAACAAAACTAATCGATGAGAAAATAATACAAAACTAATCGATGAGAAAATAATACAAAACTAATCAATGAGAAAAATCATATTTTGTATTATTTTTCTCATTGATTAGTTTTGTTCCCATTTTCTTCATCGATAAGAGGACAAAATTAATCGTTGAGAAAGAAGACAACACTAATCGATGAGAAAAAGAAGACAACATTAATCGATAAGAAAAGTGAGACAAAATTAATCGATAAGAAAAATAAAACTAATCTATAATAAAAAAGATAAGATTAATCGATGAGAAAAAGAAAACACAACTAATCGATAAGAGTCAGAACTAATCGATAAGAAAAAGAGAACAAAACTAAATAAATCATAAAAATTAATTTACATACGTTATTATTCTTTCCCTTTTTTTTACTATCATCATTTATTTTGAAGATGAAGCCAGCCCTCTGTACTCACAAAATTAAATTTGCATATCGAGAAGCGAGCCGAACATAACTGATAAATTTCTTATACATTTCCGTTTATTTTAACAATTATTTTTGCCTTCATTGCTCAAATATATAGTTCCTATCACTCAACTACTTATGCTTACAGTTCTTACAAACATTCAGTATATTCCCATTGCCCATTAGGGCAGGTCGATTTTCCGCTTTTTTTTAGAAAATCAACGCTGCTACGGTGGCGAAAGCTGGGGTTTGGTGTTGTGAGAACTGATACCAAAAATTAGATTCCTAACTTTAAAACTTAACTGAGCATTTAGTTTTAAAGATCGGGTACGAAAATGTTCAGAAATACCTAATTTCCGCAGGATTTTGCTGACAAATTGACTTCAAAATTTTACTATTTCACTAATAAATCCAGATAAAATTGATATTTTTTGTTAGAATAGAAAATATATTCAAACCAGAATTCTAAGTATGAATCACCACTAGTAAAATGTCATTTTTTTTAACTGTATTCAATAAATGAGAACTGTAGAAATTGTACAAAATTACAAAAAAGGCTAATCACTTTTACATTTTTGGTCATAATTACTTTTAAAAATATATAAATAAAAGTGTATTATACAATAATACTACTGGAAACAGATTATAGGAACAAATGTTTTAAATTTGAATTGTTCATTGAACAATGTGCTAAAACCTACTGCACCATATAAAATTATGGGTAAGCTTACAGTGTAGTCCTCAGGCCATAACTTCTAAATAAAAAAAATAAAACAACGCTTACCCTATATAAAAACGCATCAGAATGAAATTCTCTACAAACCTGCATAGTTTAAGCATGTGAAAACCGAATTTAATTTCATACATTTTTGTCTTTCACCTGAAGTGTAAACGATTTTGAAAATACCACCATTTTGGATTGAGACTGTCATGAAATGTCGCGCCATGTTCTTGTTTTAACTGCTGACTCTTTTCTAGCTACGATAAATAATAATTAGTTTTGATACTGTTAATTTCGCTTTTAAAGTATGCGATTCGATATATTTATTTAAATTTGTTTTGCATTGAAGTTATTTTTGTTTTAGCTTATGTAATTTTTGTTGTGAGGACAATACTGTAAGTTTACCAAATTATGTTATAATAGAACTAAATTGTTCTCTGTAGTTTCCCTTCGAAGTAAATGAAGGTCTTATTTGGTGACACAATGTTTTGGTTATAATGTGCTTGTGCCTTGCTTCTTGCCGCTAGTCACCACTTAAATCATTCATTACCTCTGCAGTAAGATATAAATTATACAGAGGACCACTAATACTATGAAATGCTACCTGGGGCAAATCCTGGTAATTAGTTCCACAAAGTTTCCCTAAAGAACCAGTGAAAGTGGTAGGGCTTCTTGTAGTTCCATCAATTAATTTAAAGATGGCTCTAAATGGCAGTTCATTTTGATGAAGTGAACAGCCAATGGTATGTAACTTTCTTTTAAGTTTTTTCTCCAAAGCTGTAACCATCCCGGTTTCACAACCAGTGTTTGTACTGGTATTGTCCACCAGAATTGCCTTAATAGTATTTACACTGTTGTACTCTTCTAGAACAGCAGCAACATCCTCTGCTAGTAGAACACCAGTTGCACCAATGTTGGGTATCACTCTATGGGTGAGATATTTACTTGCAGTTCCTATCTCTCTGGTAAATGTTAAGTGGCGCTCTGGTCCCTTGCTTTTCTTAATCATTTTTTCACCATTTTCCCCTGTAACTTCCTTGTAATACAAAGTGTCCTTATCAACTCTGGAATCAACTCCAATGCATATAAGATGTTCATATTCCTGGACATGTTTTTGATGGCTGGTTACTTTCACTCTTGCCCTTTCTCTATCTATTTTTGATTTATCTATAATAATGTCTTTTAAATCAATGGTTGGATGAAGAAGGCCCATGTGTTGTAAGTCTAATAGAAAGGCATTAACAAGGCAAGCCCCAAGGTTAGAAGATATATCACCTCTAATCAGTTCCATAGAATATCTCGGGACTTTTAAAAGACTGTAAGGTCCCTTGGACTGTCTACCTGACTCAAAACTGTCATCGGTTGTTTCTTCACTGGAAGATGTCTGTGAAAAGATTTCTGATGTAGAGGAAGCAACATGTGAAGAATCTTATTGCTGTCTTTTAATTTGCCTGTCTAATCTATCTGCTTCAGCTGAATCTTTTTTGTATTTTTTGACAGCATTTATGTCAATAGGTCCAAGTTGGAAACTGCCTTTTGGTCCTGTTTTCTCTCTCTGATCTTTTAAATATTCTCTCTCTTCAATGGGAACCTGAAATGTCAAAATGTTTATGTGTTTAATAACATATCTAGCATACATGACAAATATTAAGGAAAATATCACAATATTATTTACTAGAAAAAGAAAGATTATCAGAAGTTAATTCATATTTTCCAATTAATTTCAATATTGAAAATTGGGACATGAATTACTTCAATCTAAAAAATTCAAACAAAAAACAACCATAGAATTAATATTACCTTCTTGTTAGGAGGACAAGTGCAGACGATATGCCTTGTTTGGCAATTTTCTGTATTGCACTTTACAGCAAAGTCATCACATCTTAAGACAGGCAGTTTGCAGCAACATGAAGAAATATCAAATAATGTATCCAGCTGTTCCTTAATTATCTTCACTTTGGGTGCAGTAAGAGTTTTCCTGTTAATCAGTTTGGCCCTCTTGAAGAAAAATACATTCACCCTCTGCCCTATATAATATTCCCTTAACAAAGGCAATTGTGGGTTCACTGCTTGTCAACTATTGATTATTTCCTTTGCGATCAATTTGGAAATATCATTATTTGAAAAGTGGGGATAGGTATTTTCAAGGAAATAACTAAACTGGATAACTTCTCGTAAAGTTGGGGGTTCCGTTTTATCCAAAGGACAAGGTAGACCAGCAAATCTCTTGGAACTCTTACTGCGAGTTAAAACAGAACGTCCTTTTACAGACATTTTTATCTGAAAAAAAAGAAGAAAATAAATGAATAAGTCTAAAACAGTTTGATTTATATCTTCTAGTTTCATATTTTAAAAAATGGCTGACAATTATGGTAAGGAGTTTTGGTTAGCTTTAGTGATAGTCTGTTGAAGTTAGGGTTAGGCTGCATCTAAAAGTGTGGCTTAAAATGACAGGACTATTTAAACAGACTCAATACTGTTTGAGTTATGGTAAAATCCTTATTTTTTTACCCAATAATTTAGATTTTAGAGTGGGGGATCACTTTCCCAAATACATTTAATGTAAAATGATCACACAATTCATGACAACTACACTAAAAATAAAAATACTCTAAAATCTAAAATATTGCGTTAAAAAAAAACGGATTACTCTAGCGACATAATCGGTAATTTTACACAGAAAAAAAATGGTCCGTAAAATAGAAAAATAAATGATGGGTAATAACTTTAAATGCACCAAAAATTAGTTTTTTTCTAATACAAAACTGAAACATTATAGTATTTTAATACAAACTTCATTGATAAAATTTAATTTGAAACACGAAAAAAAAAATAGAACGAAAATAAATTACTTACCTAAAAATGGAAATCTTTCTTCGACGGAGAAAAACAAACGCGTTTGAAACGCCAGATACACTTAAAATATAAAATTATGTAGATTAAACAAGCTTTTTTTCTTTCTATGTCAAATAATTAAGTTTCTTACATAAAAATACAAAATTACTAATTATTTTTAAAATTAAAATCCAACAGTGGTAAATATTTCATACATCCGATATACAATAACAAAGCATGCATTTAAAACGGTGTAAATTTAAATAATACCCCCAAAAGAAAGTTCCAACGTCACTATTAATAAAAACATTACATTTATTTTATTTCATCATTAAAATGAAGGCATTTTTCGGTTTAATGGTGTTTTATTGATTATTAAAATTAGTCTAATTTGTTTTCTACTGAATCCTGAATTCCACGAGAGACAAAAAATGAAGCAATCTTTTATCGGTCACTTACGTAAATAGTAAAATACTGTGTTTACTAAACACTGTATATTTAATCTTAATTTTGCCTTTACAAGTGAATATTTTTCATTATTTATGATCCTTATTTATTTTTATGTATTTATTGAGAATAATGTAAATAATTTAGTTGACAAACTCTTTATTAAATGATATTTACACATGTTTATTTCTCCAACGGTATGGAATGTTTTTACGGCGGGAAATACTTCACTGATCACCGAAAACACATGCGAAAACGCTAATTTCCAACCTTTAAAGTCGTTTCCTCACTTAACGGTAACGATTTGGGAAAAAATATTTTGTATCGTTATTTACCATGCCAAACCCCAACTATCATTGGCATCGCATCATCACGATTCCAAAATCGACCTGCTCTATTGCCCATTACATTTTATAACAAGGATTTGTATAGTCCCCATTATTCGACATTAGTTTGTTGACTGAAGATTCAACTATAGCTAAATTCCTAGCCCAACACGTCGTATTTCCCAAACCTTCTGAAACCGTCGGTATCAAAAAACTAATCGAATTTTCAGTGTTTATTATTACGTATATTAATTATATTATACTCTTTGTGTTTATTCATCTTAAAGTACATAACTATATATATATATATATATATATATATATATATATATATATATAAATTTCTTCAAGTTAACACAAAGGTTTGTTTTAGCTCAATAGTGTACGACTAGAGCTCTTAATTTAACAACATGCAAATATTAGTTATTCAAAGAAACGTTTTATATTTTCTTTAAAAAAAACTTTTAATATAGAAGTTGTTTATGGTTCGACCAGAAGTTTATTTGTATGAGATTGGCGGACAGCTCCGTCATGAATTTTAGTGCCCTTACGCGAAAAAATAATGAAGAAAATGAGTAAGAATGAAGAAATTGAGAAGAAATGAGAAAAAAGGCTTCAATTCGAATACTTACGGTTGGTACAAATTATAAGCTATATGTTAACTTTGGAGTGTGGTGTTGTATCGATTGAATATGAACACCGTAAACAAGACAGTTCTCGTTGCGTTTCCCCTATGTATATGTGATGTTAATTATTACATGGGCTAGTGTAAATACGGGCGTTGGATGTGAATTGTTTACAGAGGTGTTTTTCAGAGTTTATTGTTTGTTTTATGGTTTGTGATGTGGTTTGTATAGTGAGAATTCCTAGTTTATTAAGATTGTCGAAAATTATTGTGCTATTTGAATGAGTGGGTAAAAGCAGATGTCTATTTATTGGAGAAGTATTTGTTGTTTGAGATTATTGTTAATTGTTTTTCAAGAATATCTGCAGGTTTTTTTTCTTAGCATTTAGTATAAAATGTGTGGGGTATTGTAGTGTTTTTAAAGAATTTGTGATGTATTTGATTTCCTCATCTATGTATTGAGGACTACAGATTCTGAGAGCACGCAGGAAAAAGCCTGTTTTGATCTTGTTGTTATGGTATAAATAGAAATATGTGTAGTCGTTTTTGTGGGTGGTTTTGCGGTGTACTTTGAAATATAGTTTGTTATTTGATTTTATTATGAGTGTGTCTAAAAAAGCTATTGAGTTATTTATTTCAGATTCATATGTTAATTTTATGAAGGGCTCAGCTGTATTTAATTTGTTTTTGATGTCTTCAATTTTTGTGTAATCGGGAAGAAAAATTAAAATGTCATCAATATATCTAAAATACTTAGTGTTAGGGGTAATTTAAATTTTAAAGGGATAGATTTAAGGAATTCCAGGAAAAGGCAGGCAAGTATTCAACTTAGAGGGTTGCCTATGGGGAGTCCGATTTTTGTTTATAGAATTTATTGTCTAATTGGAAATATGTCATGTTAGCAATAAGTTTGATTATTTCTATTAAAATATTTTTGGGGAATGGTAAGTTGATGTTGGTCTTTTCTAAGGGCATCTGGAGTAAGTTTAAATATTATATATATATATATATATATTCACTTCGTCAAAACACCTAGACGGATTTTCAACTTGGCCACGAGAATGTCTCAACCAAGAGAAAAAAAGAAAAAAAAGAAAAAGTAGAAATATTCTTTTGAAGATGGTAGATTTACCGAAAGTACTCAAGTTTATATAAAAAAAATGTTTTTGAGATGAATAAATAATTTATTTTAAAAACAAATAATCTGCGTTGTGCAAGGTTTTCTAAATATTTTATAAAAAAATATCTTTATTATTGCCACCCACCCAACGCTTCAAATTGTGTGACTTTTCAAAGTATCCTTCCACGCCGACCACGTGACACACAGCCATATCAACACTTTTTTCACTTCGTCAAAACACCTAGACGGATTTTCAACTCGGCCACGAGAATGTCTCAACCAAGAGAAAAAAAGAAAAAAAAGAAAAAGAAGAAATATTCTTCTGAAGATGGTAGATTTACCGAAAGTACTCAAGTTCATATAAAAAAAATGTTTTTGAGATGAATAAATAATTTATTTAAAAAAAAATAATCTGCGTTGTGCAAGGTTTTCTAAATATTTTATAAAAAAATATCTTTATTATTGCCACCCACCCAACGCTTCAAATTGTGTGACTTTTCAAAGTATATATATATATATATATATATATATATATATATATATATATATATATATATATATAGAGAGAGAGAGAGAGAGAGAGAGATAGAGATAGAGAGAGATTGATATTTGAAATTTCTGTAATCGGCTACCAGTCTGCAAATACCATATCACTTAATATGCCCTGAGCCTAACTAATAATACATCCACTTTTAAGCAAAATTCGACTTTATTCATCAACATAGTCTTCTTCTAGAACGATACATAGATTCCTATGCTTCTCTAACAATTTGATGCCTTTTTGTACAATCGCTTGTCTTTGGCGTCAAAATACGCCCCGTTTCTTATATCACTTCTTAATTGGAGTCAAATCTCGTAGGAGTTTTCTGAAGTCTAGAAACAGCCAGTAGTCGCTGGGGCCAGATTTAGAGAATAGGGTGGGCGTGGAAGCAATTCTTAGTGTAATTTATATAGCCTAGCCAGCGTAGCGATCGACTTTCGAAATGATGCATTGTCTTCGTAAAAAATAACTTTTTTCTTTATTTGTGGCCGTTTTTTTTTCATTTTCTTCTTTCAAACGCACCAATGATCCATATAATATTCGCTATTGATGGTTCTTTATGTTTCAAGGTAACTAATGAACAAAATACTTTGCGCATCTCAAAATATGGAGGCCACAACATTGCCTGCTGAGTGTGCGTCTTTGGTCGTTTTGGACGGCTTTAACCTGCTGTTGTACATTAAGCTGACTGCCGATTTGACTTCGGACTGACCTGGTGGAATCATGTTTCCTTCAGCATCACATATTGATGTAAAAACACATGTTTTCCTTGCGTTAAAAAAGTTGCAAACCACGATCTGAATTGTCGACGTGTTGTTGTTTTAAATCGACTGTGAGCAAACACGGCACCCAGATGAATATATTACCTTCTAATATTTTCAACTTCTCTGCTATCTCACGCAACTTCAATTTACGACTGACTCAACGAGTTCGTGGTTTTTCCTTTTGTTTTCCGGAACAACTTACAAATTTAGCCGTCTGAGCGCTCAGCAACATCTGTCTGTACGAACGCGTTTAAAGTCAGCAGACCACCTCTTAACTATTGTTTCTGATGAAACAGAATACGATTCCCAACTCTTTTTCTCTCAGAAAGCAATGCTTTATTAACAGAAGAAATTCAGATTTTCCATTGTTTTGAAAATTTGCAACAGTAGCTTTGTAATTTGTAAGCACATAATTCGATTGAGTTAAAATTTTGAATTGTGCCATTGGCAGGTTAATATTTTATAAAAATCCTATGAATTATTTTTTATTAGTGGCGCTATCTATATGTCAGACCTGGAACTTATTGAGTGATGTGTTACAACGAGCACAATAAACAGTTCTGCACCGTTAACTGCGATTTGCGCAGACTAAACACTGACCGTGGATTTCACACACACACACACACACAAACACACACACACACACACACACACACATATATATATATATATATATATATATATATATATATATATATATATATATATATATATAATAAGAAATGTTGTTCCTAGTCTAGAAAGCATTGTTTATATGGTAATAAGAATTATTAAAAATAATAATAAGCAATTAGAACGCCATACAATGCATTTTAGTTTTATTAACTTTTATTTTATTTTTTCAATTTAATTTTCGAAGGTATACTTCATCATCAGAATTTCAGAGAAAAATATATTAAAATACCTTCTTTCTTTCTTGTTCTTTTCATCATCTCGTTTTTGGTGTTATATATATATATATATATATATATATATAGAACACCAAAAACGAGATGATGAAAAGAATATATATATATATATATATATATATATATATATCAATATAGAGAGAAAGAGAGAGAGAGAGAGAGAGAGAGAGGAAACAGACAGACAGACAGACAGACAGAGAGAGGGGGAGGGAGAGACAGTGGGAGAGAGAGGCTACCTTAAAATCCTTACAGATAAACAAACCTGCCGTCATAATTAAAAACAATTCTATTAACAATCTTCTACAAGTGTGTATTATGAAATGCGTACACATTTTGTGTAACTGGTTGTTTGGCCGGTCGGGAATGGCGCGTAGGGAAGAACAAGAACATATAAAGAGACTGCTCCATCCACGAAGTTTCAGACAACTCACTGTTTTCCGCCTTACAATTTTTCTGTCTTCTCCTCTTCTAACATAATCTACTCCTTCTCCTCCCACATAAGACTCACACTATACCCACTGATTTCCATCTCACTCACCTCTCAATGGATTAACTTCCACCCTCCGCTGTACATAAGGCTCTGTTTTCTTTTCAATAAAGCTTATTTGCACGAAATTTACACCAAATGTCTAAGGTAGTTTGAATCTACAGAAATATCTTGGTTCTGTTTGTGCTCGTACTTTTACTAGTCTGTATACAAGCTTATCCACTATTCAATATATTAAACATTCCATATATATATATATATATATATATATATATATATATATATATATATATATATATATATATATATATGCAAGTTAAAGGATGAGATTAAAAGTTGTAAAAATACAAACTCTATTACATTTTCAGTTGTTCAAAACAAAACTGAAGACTTTGTACTTTTACGACTTTTATTTTCATCCTTATACTTGCATATATAATTACTCTATCCAGTATATTGAGCATCACATCTTTTTCATGATAGGTTCTATTTTAAAGATATAAATTGTATCTTTATCTTTTTTCTTTACATATATATATATATATATATATATATATATATATATATATATATATATATATATATATATATAGAGAGAGAGAGAGAGAGAGATAGATAGAGATAGATAGATAGATAGATAGATAGATAGATAGAGAGAGATAGGAAGAGAGAGAGAGAGAGAGAGAGAGAGAGAGAGAGAGATGGAGAGAAGTTAGAATGGTTGATACCATACAGTATAAGAATGGGAGTAAAACAACATGCAACGAGTGGGTGGATATAATAGATATAAAGTTAGTAAAAGATTAACGAGTTACTTGTAAATTGTGGCTAATTAGACATATTAAAAGTTTTTTTCCAAACATATCTCAATCCCCAAATCTAGGAATATTTCTGCATGTATTTTGTGTGCTTAAATTATATGGCGAAAAATCTCTGATTAACTCAACTTTACTATTATAATTGAATAAGAAATACAATCCCAACCGATTTCTTTCTTTCTCTTTTTAAAAGATGCTTCCTCGAATCTCGACGATAGCTTTTGTCCGTAGGTAGGTTAGTCACGCTTAAGTTTGAAATATTATTTCCGTTGGCCAGTCATGCTTATGTTTGAAATAGCATTTCCGTTGGTCAGTCACGCTTAAGTTTTAAATAGCATTTCGTAGGTCAGTCACGCTTATGTTTAAAATAGAATTTCCGTTAGTCAGTCATGCTTAAGTTTGAAATAGAATTCCATTTTAAATAGCATTTCCGTTGGTCATTAACGTTTAAGTTTTAAATAACATTTCCGTTGATTAGTCACGCTAATGTTTGAAATAGCATTTCAGTCACCCTTATCAGGGCTGGCGGGACAGTTATAAAAGTGGGGGGGTCTCCTAAAAAGTGGGGGGGGCGGTTAAACACATGCATATCAACTTAATTATTGATGACCTTATGCTTGAAATAGCATTTCTGTAATTCAGTCACACCTATGTTTGAAATAGCATTTCTGTAATTCAGTCACGCCTATGTTTGAAATAGCATTTCCGTAGGTACGTCACCCTTATGTTTGAAATAGCATTTCTGTAATTCAGTCACGCCTATGTTTGAAATAGCATTTACGTTGGTCAGTCACTCTTAAGGTTGAAATAGCATTTTCATCGCTAACCGCACAAATCGATTAGACGCATCATAAGAATATTCCTGCTACTTTTCTTTTTTTTGTTTGACTGTCGGAATTTTGCCGGAAGCGTTTTCAAGTCATCATTTCGTTTCTACCGTTAATCTCGTTAGTCGTTCCATGTTCATTTGAAACTGATGACATCTTGCGCCATTGTTTCTTTGTCTTCTTCTTGTCATGATAAGCTTTTATTAGATTTTAATTACCGGCTGCCAGTGCATTAAGAAAGCGACGATGAGGTCCCCGTTCTTACCATCGGCTGCGCATGCGCTAACGACATCGACAATTGACGGTTTTACGAAAACAAATCGAATTTTCTATCGAGTTTTTAAAGAAAATCTCATCAACTCGCTCCATAATGATGTTTTGCAAATTGTCTTACATCTCTTGTAAGAACGATACCTTTGATCTGACACATCTCTCAGGAGTAAGGAAGCATATATATATATATATATATATATATATATATATATATATATATATATATATATATATATATATATATATAGTAATCCGGGTAAAGTACACATCGACAGGATAAAAGTCCACATAATTTTAACCTAGCTTATAAAGAATGCTCAATGAAAAATAGAGCTTTTATAAATATTATTGTTTATATTTATACAGACATGTACATAATCTGTGCACTGACATGTCGATGTTATCGATCAACAGCTGCTAGAAACTGAGATCTCATCAGGAAGAATGACAATCTGATTGTTCCCTTAGGTAACATTTAGAAAATATTGGTTCTTTCCATATATGTCCTAAGGGAAGGATCATATTTATGTTCTGTCTGATAAGATCTCAGTTTCTAACAGCTGTTAATTGATGACATCGACATGCCAGTGTCGCAGATTATGTACATATCTGTATAAATAAAAAACAATCATATATATATAAATATATATATATGTATATATATATGTTTATATATATATATAATTATTTAATAACAAATATTTATAATTATTATCTACATACGTTTCAACCTAATAGAATCATCAGTGTAGAAGATAACTGTCCAGTCGGTCAAATGATTCGAGACCTCGAACACGGAGAACTTTTAACTCAAATCCGAACGCTTAAACCAATTGTGCCAACTTCAACGGCTATTCCACAACCGAATAAATAAACTATACTTATGTCATATTAAGCGGAAAATATAGTCAGCCGTCTTAACAGCTTTCAACAGATCACGTGTTGAAGAAATTCGTATTTAGCTTAGATTAGACGGTTGATATAATTTCTCTTAAAGAAGCTATAAATAGTTATTTAATAATTAATATTAAAAAATAATTATCGAAATACGTATATATATATATATATATATATATATATATATATATATATATATATATATATATATAAATGTGAGACTTAGAAGGCAATACAATACAGAGGTGTGACGGATAGACACAAGTTGGAGCAAATAAGACATATAATGGTGGAACAAATTAAATAGTTTCACCCTTAATACAATGTATACACACACATATATTTATTTATTTATTGTTATTATTATTTTTTTTTCACAAACACACATATATCTGTCTATCTACAAAATGTTACAATATTATGTAATACCTGTATCAAGATGGTCTGGTGGAAACTCCGTATGATATAATATTTTTAATATTTCGGGAACTCTTCCCTTCTGGATTCTTTATATTTCCCCCGGGGATGACACGCGGGAGTCTCTGTGTAGCTTAATTGTCATAAATAATTTCATAACTTACTACCTATCTCTACTTACGTATCGAGCACTCTTGAAGTAAATATTGACAATTGATACATAAAAAATTATATCTCCTTATAAAATTTTATGTGGATACATGAAATAGTAATATATATATATATATATATATATAAATGTAGTTAAGTAAATATTTAATTAGTTGAACCCACACACAGGCGTTTCAAGTTTACGTAATCATCAGGATAGGAGGTTCAGACGGTCGCAAGATTCGAACCTAGTTATAGAATCACCCTAAACTCCACAAGCAAGAATACTAACCACATGACCACGAGAAATTACCAGTTAATGAATGGGAATTCAGTTCTATTCATGTATATACAGAGTGGACACAGATAGTAGACTAACGAGAGTGTTCAACGCACATTGTCGGAACATGGCATATTGCTACGTGACAGTCTATTTTTAACTCCCCGAACAGGGCTCAACTTCAATTTCTTAACGGGACTTATAACAATATTTATCTAAGTAAATATTGAATTATTTTAACCTACATACGCCGGCATTTCAAGCTTATGCTATCATCAGTGCAGAAGATGATAATTCTAGACGGTCGCAAGATTCGAACCCAGTTACAGCTGATATCTTTTAAGGAATAGTTATTTCGCCCATCCACTTCAACTATACTAACAACTAGAAATCAAAGCAAAATATGGTGGAATTTGCGACGTTCATTTAGGACAGGACTACACAATTACAAACCTGGATTTTGAAGACGACGTTGCTATCTTAGGCGAGGCATACGCAGATGTCCAAAATGCGATTGATTGTATCAATTTCGCTGTGTCAGGGGTGGAATGAGAATAAGCGCCTCAAAAACGAAGATTCTCTCAACGAACACTTTCCATCTAAACGAAATCGGAACAGAGATCTAGTTTAATATGTTAAGTAATTTAAGTGGGTTGAGGTGATCAGAATTAAGCAATGGCTTTAAAACATAACTGAACTGATATATATATATATATATATATATATATATATATATATATATGTATATATATATATATATATATATATATATATATATATATATATATATATATATATATATATATATATATTCACTAGAAGAATACCATTCCAGGACAGGTAAAATGAACAGTTTTGCACCACTGTTATCTCCCCTTAAGATGATTAAAATCAAGATATAATGACATTTAACCTTATGTTTATTATCCTTACCTATTAGTGGATTTTGATTCTAGAAGATATATGATATTTCAGTATTAAGCTTAAGGTGTGAAGAAGAAATATAGTCCACATACGGACTCCTTACGCCTAGCAGCTTTGTTCCAAAATTCATAGTGATCGGATAATCCTGTACATATACACACATATACCTAATTATATATATATATATATATATATATATATATATATATATATATATATATATATATATATATATATATAAATGCGAAAGTATTTTTTATGTATCACCCCGATCTAATAATCAAAACGGGTTACTGTTATTTTAATCAATAATACAACATATTATTTACCTCCCCAGGAGGTTAGGCACAAGGCCAGTTTTATCTTACTCCCACAAGGTAAGATGTGACCCAAGCTCGGATCGGGAAAGTGAGACTTGAAAAGCCAGCGCCCGAGAGGTGAGCACTCTGACCATTTAAAAATTGCCTGGGCAACCCCATCGGAATTCCCCGGTAGGGGCTCTCAGGCAGTAAGCAATAAACTTACTCCTCCCCAAAGAGGGGAGGCAAAGCCTGGGAGGGTGGACCTCCTAGAACTGCACAGGACAGACCCATAGACCGGCGTAAATCAAGCCCCGAAGGCCAAGACGATACCAGTTTATGGCGTGTATCAATCAATGATACACCATTTTATTTACCTCCCAAGGAGGTTAGGCACAAGGCCAGGTTTATCTTACTCCCACAAGTAAGATGTGACCCAAGCTCGGGTCGGAACGTGGGGTTTTAAAAGCCGGCGCCCGAGAAGGTGAGCACTCTGGCCATTAAAAATTGCCTGGGCAGTCCCGTCGGCATTCCCCGGTAGGGGCGCCTCAGGCAGTAAGCAATAAACTTACTCCTCCCCAAAGAGGGGAGGCAAAGCCTGGGAGGGTGGACCTCCTAGAACTGCACAGGACAGACCCATAGACCGCCGTAAATCAAGCCCCGAAGGCCAAGACGATACCAGTTTATGGCGTGTATCAATCAATGATACAACATAAAATCTTAATAGTCTGTATATATAGTTCAGATAAACGATTAAGAAACAACCTTTTAAATGCCTAATTAGCATAACTATTTTTACACTGTTCAAATTATTAACATTTGTTATTATTAATTAGGAATTGCATTTTCCTATGTTTGTTATCTATATGCAATAGTTTCGTCCATATTAACAGTAATTACTTAAAGTTATTAAATAAATATATCGAAAAAATAACTAAAACACATTAAGTTTAAACAACCAGCGCTCGTCGCGACCTATCAAAAGGTCAAGGGAGGCATAAGCGAGAATAAAGAGAGGGTGTGGTTGTCTCGCTCGCTTTCTCTCTGATCCTTATCTATCGGCTTCTTTTTTCAGTTTTTACATTTTTCTCTGAAAAATAGATAAATAAAGTTT
The DNA here is from genome assembly GCA_963556195.1 of Sepiola atlantica. Taxonomy (NCBI): domain Eukaryota; kingdom Metazoa; phylum Mollusca; class Cephalopoda; order Sepiida; family Sepiolidae; genus Sepiola; species Sepiola atlantica. The sequence goes on from OY744519.1 coordinate 58,356,568, forward strand.
GTTTTATTAGTTAAGTTATGCCTTTATTGTAAAGTTTAACAACAAACTTATTGTTTAATGTTTACAAATACCTTATCATTATTCCGATTGACAAATTAAAACAATAGTTTAGTAGTACTGTGATCTACCCCAATTACGAAAAAATATTGATGGTGTAGATAAACATCCTCCGCGAAACTGACCCCCCCCCCATCCACCCCAAAATAGTCTACCTGTTTTAAGCGATCACGTGTAAACACCATGAAAACTTAACGAAATGATGAACAGAAAAAAAAGTATTCTTTTGGAATTTAAAGTGGTGGACATTTTTTGTATATAAATGTAATGTCAAAATGATCTCCATTTTTGGGGGCATTTTTAGGGCATTAACTAAATTAGTTTTTTATGGAAGTTAAATCTGTTGCGTTCTTTTTCGGGGGGGGGTAGCTACTTTTTTAGACGATTACATGTGGTTTTATGACCTTGCTACTCGGACTTAAAGTTAGTAGTGAACACTTTTGGTAAGTTCCCTAAAAAGATAGAATGACCCGGAAACATTTACGTTTGATATATATATATATATACATACAACTGATCCTCCACTAAATTCTAAAATATTTGTTTTACTTTATCTCCGTTTTCCACAGTGTTAACATTCAATCGCCTTAAAAAGAAGAATACCATATTTTCAGGGGGGGGGGGATATCGGAGGGTATTAATCTACAAATTTACCCATATTTAATTTTTTTAAAAATCTTATACATTTTTGTAACTTTAAGGAATTAATTTTAGTTGTGTTTACTTTTCCCGTGAAAAGTCAATAAAAAAACTTTAAAATTATCTAACTAATTAAATACCTTAATTTTTATAGTATGAATACCAAATATTCAAAGCTGGAGTATTATTGTAGATGAACATTCATCTCCCGATAAAATGAGATTCTTCTTTTTTAGGCGATTATGTGTGAATACTCTACAAAAACTAGCGGAATGAGAAACAACAAGTATTTTAGAATTTAGACTAGGAGATTAGTTTCGCAAATGAGTTTAACGTAAAATTATCTTCCCATTTTCGAGTAATTCTAGGGTTTTATGGTAGTTAACCTTTTTTCTGTTGGAGATGAATTCTGTACGATTGCGTGTGGTTTTACGACCTTGCCAGTCGAACGCTGGATTAGTGTTAAAACATATATTAGTTAACTGCCCTAATAATTTAGAACGACCGTAAAAAGAAGAATCTCATTTTTAGGGGGGTGTAATTGAGCTGAATGTGTTAATCTACACATTTATCAAAGTTTGTTGTTAAGATTTTGAAATTCTCTGATGAATTGTTTTAAATTAACGGCCTCTCATCCCAATTAATTGTTGCCCGGATGGCGTGTAGGTTTTGCTATTATATATATATATATATATATATATATATATATATATATATATATATATATATATATATATATATATATATTGTCACATAAATGTCTATGTATTTATAGGTAAAACAGAACCGAATTAGATCCTTACTTCATTGCTAAATGGTTTTACAAATTCAATAAGACGAAGAAATGGCGCGAAATTCAATTGAAGCGAAAGAAAGCTAATATGAAAGAAAAATAGAACAATGCTGTGCAATGTTCGCTGGCAGAGATTTTACCGTTCGTTGTTCAAGCCGAAGTCATCGAAGCTTTTCACTAGAATTACATTCTTTGTTTCTCTCTCGTGTTTCGTTTTTCTCTGACACGACAGAAATATTTGAGTTTTTTTTTGCATAGAATCGACACAAATAAATATAATTATTTTCGACGCAACTCAACCTGCTCTTACTAATTTTATTTAAACTGAGATTTTGAAATCTAATTCAATCTTTCTGTTTCTTCAATTTTTTTTTATTGAAAATTTATCAGATGTAGTTGGCCTTCGTGGCTAAGTTAAAAGAGTTGTTATAAAAACGAAGTTTCGACAAATCAAGAAATTGCTCAAACTTTGAGAATCTGTTTATAATTTTGTGCGAATTACTTATGTATATGCAAACTTATTGTGGCCTGTGGAAGGCGCTGAGTATTTTATTCTGGCTAATTCGGTACTAAATGTAATCAGATGCCACGACGATCGTATGCGTTCCATCTTATCGCTGTGTTAATCATTCTACGCTCACAATGTATTAAAAAATCCGAAGAACTTCGGTGTTGACGCAGCTATGTCGGCAACATGGGTAAATGGCCTGTTCTGTCGGCAACCCCAAAACAAGAAAAACTCCTTGTGAAAAATAGCAATTATTTATTAGAACACAGGAATGTAACAATAATAAAAAAAATATGTTTCCGATATTGGGGAGAAAAGACGAGTTGAGGTATCTGACTGGTGATAACTCTTGGTTAGAGAACTTTAAAATTTACTTCGTGGTTTTGTACTTTAGAGAAGTTTGAATTAAGAAGGAATTCTTTTTCGTCTTTTGAATTTCTTGTTTCCGTCGCCGAATCGGCCATTTTATCATTCTATCTCACTGAGTGGACAGATGTTCTTCTGACGAATTCTCCAAATGTCAGTTCTGTTATTGAGAACTTTATTTGAGACAAGTTTTGCGATTCGCTACACAATCACTATTCGTATCGCATTTTCTGCTTTCTTATGATTGGTCGAGCAATAAAAACGTTTGTTTTACCTTTAAAATAGTGGGCTTTAATTATTATCCCCCAATATAAAAATGTGTCTTATTTCGAAATTAACACGCCTTAGTATATCTTGACAAGTAATTATGTTAATATCAGATATGGATAGTGTACTAACGTTACTTTTTAATTTTTCAACATAAAGCTGATTGTCAGAAAAGCATTCCTTCATAATCAGACTGTACTTACTTAACTTTTAAAATTTATAATTACAATTTATTAGGAAAATCACCTTTTGGCAATTTTGTTAAAATCAAACATTATTTTATCTCATTGCGAATTTTAACCATTAAAGAATTTTATTTACCTCCTCCACATGGGGTTAGATACAAGGTCAGGTGTGGGTTTTGATGAAAGTGTTTCTGTGGAACGGACTAGATTCGAATTCGGCACACCCAGGTCCTCAGTCTGCGTCGTTAAACACTTAGCCACCCCGTGCCATCCCTTAACCTTTTAAAGTATAAACAATTCAATTTGAGTACTTTATCTCAGCTCTCATTTTAAACTTGGAAATACAATATATGAACATTATGACCGTTTTCATTAGTCGTTTACAAATAAAACAGAGATCTTGGAGTTGATTTTCTCGCTAATATTAAACATGAATTTTAAAATTAAATCAGTCGTGCAATAATATTTGGCTGAAAATAATATTTGCCTAACTCCTAATTTCTTTTAATTAATTATTCCATAATTAATTTAACCTAAGCAATAAATTAAAATTCTAAAGATAGTTCCTCATCGTTTCGCATATGAAATATTAGGTCGTTACAAAAATAATGGCCACCTGAAGCGCTGGGTTTTAAATAGTAATTTCTACACAAAATTTGTAGTTTATTTCTGATAAATTTTAACATATATAATAATTTCTTTTCAATAGTAATTTGTAACTTTTTTCTGATATAATGTATTTTTGAAGCATATAGAATCTGCAATGATGAACGTGCCAAAACATGACCATCGCCTTCTTATGTTACATGAATTCAAAATTTGTTCTCCGAAATTTCTGTCAATATCAATAGAATATGGGGAGATTGATCCACAAGCGATCTGGTAGTACGAAAGTGGTTCCAAAAATTCTGGAGTGTAGATGAGAGCCTTGAAGATGAAGAAGGTAGAACACGGCCGTGTAATCTTGACAATGAACTATTGCAAGCACTTATGAAGCAAAATGACGTCAAAGTGTCAAAAAATGTCTCAGACACTTGCTGTCAGTACTGCAACAGTTTCACGTAATTTTCAGAGTATTGGAACGGTGAAAAAGTTTCATGAATAAATGCATGTTTCTAAAATCGGCCATTATTTTTGTAACAACCTAATATTATAAACATCTAAGCTAAAAGATTATCAGTGAGTTTTCAACATTCTCTCGTCGACCCCTTTTATAAATAGATGGATGATCAATGGTACCATATTTCATGGTCTACTAGAATAATAGTAGTTATCAGAAAAACAAATAGACATAGATACGAACTCTCGCATATTATCATAGATTAAATACATTTCATTTAAATATTTATTCCTTCATTTATTTACTTATTTTGTAAGTTGTAGTCACGGCAGTAGAAAAGTAAATCCGTATGATTCAGCATAGTACGACTTTATTGACCGGTTTGATTCGGTTGTTGGAATTGCTTTCACCGATTCTCTCTAGAATCATGTACTTAGAGGAGGGACCACGTGAAAATTGGCCACATCTATAAGTGTTACACCGGCCGTTCTTACACAGGAGAAACAACACCGGTTGTCACTATAAATAGTGCGAGTCATCAGAGACACAGAGAAGACAAAGCACAGTCTTGTAACTGTCTAGCCAAGTGCTAGTCACTTTCTTACTTTGTTAATACACTTGTTAAACCAACCCTCGACTTGACTTCCTTTATTTATTATTTACTGTTGGACAACTTCACAACAATAAGTAAAACAGGGTACTGTGGAATGGACTGAATTCTAACTTGATACGCTCAGGTCTTTATCTGCTTTACCATGGCAACCTTCCGCCACGGAAATGAACACATTATTAATATATGTTACAAACAAAACCGTATGTTGCTAGAAATAATGTAATCAAAAAGTTTTAGAAATTGTATTTTTTTTTTATTGCTTCCGATATAACGTTCATAAATAATAGAAAATAAAAATACATAAAATCGTCGAACATTTATTTGCGAGGGCACCTGAATGCCACTATCGCTTAACACGACTAAACTCAACCTATTTCAAACATTACTTCTCTCCTAGCACGTAATGAAGCTCAACCAATCAGAGCCTTTAGTATATCTCAGCTTTCATTTTTTATTTGAAAACCTAAAATATAAAATTCCCCAAATCGACAAAGATTCTGACTAATGTTCACATTTTGATATCGTCACCCCGTAAAATGGTAAAATAGTTAAGAATCAGTTTAATATATTTGTTCTCCCAGTAATGTAAAATTGTGACAGAAATTCGTCGATTCTCACAGATTGCCTGTCGTCTTCTTAGTCCACAGGAATAACTGTTCGCCCCGTTGACGAGTTGTAAGTAGATGCTCGGTGGATAGTGAAGTCTTGCAGCAGTGGTGGCAATAGCTGTTCTCGTGGCGGTGTTTCACCAGCGGAAACCGAGTTGTTTGCGTTCTTCTTTGCATGAGATGATCAGAACTATCCCCCTGCTTGCTCGCTGTAATAATGAATAGCAATAATAAAGAACAAAAACGCCAACAACATTCTTGCTTAATGTCGTCATGCTTCTTCATAATTTATTCTTTACAGCATTTTAAAGTTGCATATTCTCATCGCCCGCTCATCGGACCGATGAACAAAGACTTGTTTTGAAAAGGCGACAAAATCCTATCAGTTCACCGGCCAAGGAAATTGATCTTTCTCTCTTCTTGGCCACGTCTCATTTTGGACTTCCTGTCCATGACGTCATATTCTGATACATGGCTTTAACTCTAACTTGTAACTTTAAATGGAGTTTTCCATTCATCTACGTGATTGAACCTTATGTAGAAAATACCATTTTAACACAATTATCAGACACCTAGTCCAATATCGCTGCAGTAACAAAGGTCAATGTCATGTCTTAAACTCTAGGCGGTTAATTACCGAAGTCTGATTCTCCTTGATAATCAACGAGGGCAGCTTTGCTTTAATTATAGTTGCATTTGTGCTATCCCACGCTTCCACCACCCGCGATCAATATTACCCGAATGCTGTACTAAATCGGAGCTGCGTCTAGCTGTCCAAGTTATACTACATCACGGGTTTTTTCATTTCGGAATTATCGATGAAATCAAACTTTACGACGAATTCACGAAATGCTTTGGCAACCCGATCTTTGTTAGTACCCCTAGAACGATTGCATCCGCGATCTCAAGAACACTGAAGACATTTTTTAAGATAATCATATCATGTGGGGTTGAGTACTCGATACCCCAACGTATAGCTCCAACGTGCATCACATCAATACCGCGTCAGGGGGGACAGACGCTGAGGTAAATAAACAAATGATTAACCTCCGACAATGGTTTTCCTATAGATATTCCATGTAATGCTATCGTAAATCTCTAAATAATTGAGTCCGAACTTTGATAAATTCAAAAAGCAGGAGAAACAGCAGCGCCTCCTTAAAGTTCAACCCTTTTTTACCGTGATGGCAACATGATAGTGCCAGAGCTAATCGGCTAACAAAGTTCTGGTTAAAGTCCAGGAGGAGTCGGCATCAGAATCAGTCGTCCTCTGGTCGTGCCTGCCTCTGCATGTGGTAAGCAAAGACGTGGCAGACGCGTAAACAAAAATCAATTAAGTGAAAGCGGTAACAATCCTTTAGCGACATTCCTTTGTGTGCTTTGTGCCAAACCTTCCCAACTTCCACTGCTACCGCTGCGTCTTGCTATTCTCGGTGTGAGGGTAAAAACCTGCAATCTTGCAGTTTAACGAACAGCTGCGACCAAGGGGGAGGAGGAGGAGGAGTTTATGCAAACCAGACAATCCTGAGGGACGATTTTAGTGAGCTCTATGAAGACGTAGAAATCGTTGTGCAACAACAGCAGCAACAGCAGCAGCAGCAGCAGCAGCAGCCCATAAATGCCAAATCCCCTTTCTCTTCTCTCAGTCACTCATCGTCTCGTATGATTTGCGTTGCATGTAAAACGTTTAGTGATAAAGAATTACAAATTATGACGACAAATTCTTCTGTAAATTGTTTGATCTTTGTGAAAAAACAACGAAAAAGAAATGTGTTCGCAAAAAACTCGCCCAGCGAGGATCAGGTTTTTGGCGGGAAATCATCTTCCGCTCGGATGAACCGTTTAGTCATTTCCGTGTCCTTAATTTTCCCGCCAATGATTCACTGCGCCGCACGACTTGGCCCGAAATAATTCACAGGTGTGTAAGAGAGAGAAAGAGCTCTCTCTTTCTCTCTCTTACAGAGAGAGAGAGAGAGAGAGAGAGAGAGAGAGAGAGAGAGAGAAATAGAGAGAGAGAGAGAGAGAGAAAAATATAAGAATGAATATTTTTAAGAATCATTGATTCAATTTGCGCGTTTAGCGATGAAACTGTATTTAAAAAATTCGCGAGAGACAAAAGAAAATGCTATTTCTACCTTTACAGTGACAGATCGACGAAAATGTTATTTCAAACGAAGCGTGTCAAACCGACGAAAATGCTATTTCAAACTTAATAGTGACAGACTGATGACAATTCTATTTCAAATATTATTTAAAATGTAATTTCAAACTTAAGCAAGACAGACTGACGAACATATTTTTAAAACCTTACCGTGACAGACCGACAACATTTTTCTTTCATATTTAATCATAGTAGACCAAACGATGTTATTTAGAACAATAGTACACAATCTAACTGACCGATAGAGGCTCTAATAGAAATGCCTGGCCGCATCTAAATGAAGTTGCGTCTATTCAGTCTGCGAGCTTAGCGTTATTTCCAATGCCAGCGTGACAGATCGACAGACCAAGCGTTTCTAAGAGATGCGAGGGCGCATCTTTAACGTAGCCCACGGGGCACGAAAGCTTGTGCATCTTTCGGTGAAGAAATCAGTCGAGCAAAACGAAATTGATGAAAAGAATCGACGAATAAAGAAACAAAATAACAGAAATATTCAAAAAGAGAAACGAGAAAATAAATGGGAAAATTTCTACGCGAATCACAAAATCTGTCCTCTGTTCAATTTGTGTGGCTGAACACACCGGAAATACAACAATGATTCGGTTATTTTGACGGCATCAACTTTCATGGCCGTACAATGAATTACATCAGGGGGTGCATGGTTGGCTCAATGGATACCGTCGCGACCTATGAAACCGGCTTAAACTAACTCTATTTGACCTATCATGATACTTTGTGCACTAATATGTTGAGGAAAAGTAAAATATTTTGCGTGTCTAATGACATAATTAATTATTGATACCCAGGAGTCATTTTACTTATATATATGTTTAATTCCTAGGATTTTTCTTTTACTAAATTATTTTAAAAAAATCTGATTTTGAAGGATAAATTTAATGATTATGGTATCATTTGGTAATTAGTTTATCAATCGAATCGAATCGTTATGAAACTATAATTAATTGTTGTAAAGTTTTAAATGTTGATTAAGTTTCTATTTAAGAAATGGGTGGATGTGACGATATTTTGCCGACGCCTGGTCAGCACGGTTATCTAAAATAGAAAAACGAACATTAACAGGGATTATTTTTCATAAAAGTAGAAAATATGGATTTTCTAAAGTAAAGATTTGACCTTTTTTTATTATTATTATTATTATTATTATTATTATTATTATTATTATTATTATTATTATTATTATTATTATTATTATTATTATCTTGTTTTAGTAAGGGTAACAAGACTTATGGGCTTTGTGATCGCTAAGAAAGCTTAGATCAAAAATCGTTTATATATATATATATATATATATATATATATATATATATATATATTTATATATATATATATATATATAATATGTGGGTTGGTGTTAAAATACAAGCATGCCGATGCAAACCAAAGTAACAACTCGAAAACAAAGAAATATACAAAAATACATTTACTTTTTGCGAACCCGACTAGGTCTGCTATGAAGTTGTGTCATTGAGAATGTGTACAAAGAGAGTCTGTAAATGGTGCGTGCATGTGTATGTATGTAGATAGGAAAGGTTTACGTACCGAATAGAATGTATCTGAGTAGAACGATGTGTGCGCGTGTGCGCGCCTGTGTGGTGTATAAGTTTAGAAAATAAATCTTACATACCAAATTGTGTGTTTTGCGTGGAGTGCACATGTTGTGTAAAAGTGTTTATCAAAGCAGCCAGACAGAAGGAAGACAGAGACGATCTAACTGATGTTGTCTGCAGCTGGTCATGGGTGAAAAAGAGTGAGAGAGTCTGTGGTGTGTTCGGTCGAGGCCAGATGGAAGAAAAATGAGATTTAATTTGCCTGTGCGACGTTTTTTATGACCACAGATACTAGCAACGTCTAGCATTTCCAAAGAGAAAATAACTCGAGTCTGAAAACGCCCTCTGGCGAGAGTCTGTGTTATTGTGTTGAGAACGGTAACTAATGCTAGAGATTCCAAAATGTTAAATCTTTTGATTGTTGGTGATTTGCTAAATACTGTTAGGCCAGTTTGAATAACTTTCTATTCAACAGAGTAAAGGTTTCTAAGTTCGTTTCAAATTTCGAATGGGTCACAAAATAGTTCATTTACTTTTTAAAAACTATTAACAGATTATAATGGTTGACTTATTCACGAAGAAACCTAAATTGATAATGGTGGGTTTAATTTCGTAATTAAAAAAAAACATAGGATTTTAACATTTGTTTTATTAATTCATGTTATTGCATTTCCGATTTCAATAAACAATCGAAAAATGGTCAAGTAAAATATGTGTAAATACGATAAAGACAAGAAACACAGACACATACAAACCAAAAAATGCTCACATAATTTTATGAACACTTCTTTAACTAAGTTGTTATTTATCAATAAATATCATAAAGAGTCATTTTTTATTATTTTTCAAAATACAAGTTTATTTATAGAAATATCATTTTTTATTTGCTTTTATTATTTTAAATGTTACATATTTACGTGAATATATTTTTTCAGTTCAGAATTGGTTAAATGAAAAACACAGTACGTTTTAAGCATCAAGTGGATATGTGTTAAGTTCTTTTATTTTGAACATTAAAAGCAGAATTGATTCCTGACGTAAAATTAAAAAAAAATAATGTATGAAAAACATTACTATCAAAAGAAAAAGTTAAATTTTTTTAGATCACCGATATGAGTAAAATATATTTGGCGTCGGATTATGATTTTAGATAATTAAAATAAAACTTGAATTATCAATAAATGCTATTTAGTGAAAGGGAGTGCATTTTAATGCTCCATCCAGTTGCATATATTTACTAGGAAATGTAATTCTTACAAAAAGATATTTACAGTTGGTTAGAGTATGTGCGTGTGTTGCTTGTACAAGCAAACTACGGCAATCATGACTGCGGAAATTCGTCCTTCTTTTGGATTCTCGCACTGTTTTCTAGGGTTTTCCCGTTCATCCACTTTCTCTTTTTCTGCCTTTTTATCTAATTTCCTATGTCGACCCCTCTTGATTGCGTAACGATTGAAGGCATTCATAAATTGTCTTAATTAAATAGAAACGCTAGAAGCAGTAAAACTATTTCATTTTATTATCTGACAATTTTAGCTTCCAATAATGAAGTTCCTTTTCATCAGTGATTTCCATTAATAGAAACAAGACTGTAACTTTATTCAAAGTATACAAATCATAGGATAAAGACGCTGGTCTTCCACTTATTCCTATTTCAGTATAATATTTTCTGAATTTACCCTTGTTAACAAAACAGGAAATAATACTAACTACAACTTTGTTTTATAGTTATCTTTAAGATTTATTACATTATTTTTAATATTTATTAAAATAAAAACAAACGATTAGAAATTCGTAATATTATTAACTTTTTTTCATTGAAATCAGTTTTTAAAATTTTATATGTTAATTAGCCGTACAATTAACTCTGTACACCATGATTTTATTGTATTTAAAAATTGCATTATTTATTACTAGTTTATATTATGAATATTAAGAAATTATTCCTTGATGATTATAATTTTATATAAAAACTAAAATCAGACGTAAGAAACCTCAAGGAATTGTGATATGAGTAGTGTAATAGTTTCCGTTACAGACAGAAATACACACAATCTACGGTTTATCAATCGGTAAAATATTCAAAGAATCACCAGAAAATTTTGTTTGGGGGCACAAATTAATCATAATCCTCAACTATAGTGTAGAAACTTTAATTTTAGCGAAGAAAATGCAGATTAGAGGCTTCAGGATCACTTTTGAATTTTTTATGGCCACGAAAAAATCGTGTAAACATCATGGTCGGACAATTTTTTTTTTAATTATGATATATATACAACTTCAGGTTTGGTTGTAACATATCCCCTTAACTTACTTAAGAGGTTTAGATCCAGATATAATGTTGTAGCGTTATCAGTTTGTTTGTGCAATAAACTACGCTTGTTCTGTTTGTTTGTGTTTTAGTTTATTAGTCGCGCACGCTAGTGACATACAAGACACATAGGAAAACACGTACACTTATTATGTTCTTCTTTGTTTGTCTTTGTTTATCAATAAGTACAAAAAGGTAGAATTGAGAATTAGTTAGACTATGTTGCTAGCGTATGTTCTTGCGTACTTTGCTGCTACAAGCGAACTACGCTAGTCGTGTGGGTGACTAGCTGCGTAAATTCGTTTTATGTCGATCTCTCGCTCTGTATTCTGGGTTCCTTCCCTACTTTCTCTCTTTCTCCTTTTCTGTCTCTGTCTGTCTGTTTATTTATCTATATCCATTCCTCTTGCTTGCATAACGATTTACGTCATCAAACATTCCTATTTAATCCCAATTCCTCATAACTCTGCCCGGAATCGGAATTATTTTCGTGTCGTTACAATTTGAAGTCATCAAAAATTCTTAACACAACTACGTTTTAATATTTCTTTAACAAAAGCATTCGTCCTAACTCGATCTTTTTATTATCCTATGCTTTTACACTGTCCTCATCATTGTATTGTTTCAAGTCTTCTTTTCTTCGTCAGTAAATCTCATGATTGCATTACGTTTCCTTCCTTATTGTGTTATGCGATAATTTCTTTTAACGATCAATTATGTCACCGATGAAAAACTTTGGATTTAAGAAACTTAAAATATTCGTAAATTTTATTTAGCGCTGCAAATTTATTTTAATATGTATTCATATATGTATATGTATTAATATGTATTGTAGTTTAATGGTATTTTGACATTATTTATTTTACGTATTCAATAGTTTTCCTTTTGTCTTGAATTATTTTATGGAAATTTGTTCACTAAAACAAAAAAGAACATCTTTATAAAGTTTCCCTATTTATTTCCTACTATTATTAATATATTTCTTTCTTTTATTATATCCCAAATATATTTTGATAATATTGCTGGATTTGTATCTATTTATTTTTAAAAATCATGTTATCATAATTATATCTACGTTTGAATAATGTTTATAAGACCTATATATGCCATCTAGGTTTTAATATTTTTGACAATTGCTAACTATCTACTAGAAAACAACAGCGAGTTAATTGTTTCTTTTTAAAACCAAATAGGACACACATTTTCAACGACGGTTTGGAATTCATTACTATAGAAAGGTTTTCGTTAGAACAACAATTCGATTTTTAGTAAGTGAACTTTCAGAAAACTGGAAGAACACGAGAGAAGAGAAGAATTGGATGGGATGGAAAGACTGAAGAAAATAGCGAATATTCGAGTCGCTTTTGTTAATTGCATATAAAAGCGTACGGATCACTCGTTCAACGGCGTCTGATGTTTGAAGTAACTGTATGAAGTTGTATTCTTATAAACTTCAAATATTGCACATCCTCGAACAAGAGGATTATGTTGTACCTAATTATTTGCAGAAACTGCGCGAGAACAAAGGGGTTTCTGGTCAGAATCAGGGTTTCTGAATTCAGGTTCCAGAGATGGTTAGCAAAGCAACACCGCACAAACCTAACCCACCACACTGATGAGAATCAGATAAACGTTAATCTGACGGACGTCGTCTTATTCTTTTCTCCTCCCCTATATCTTCCTCCATCTATCTATCTATCTATCTACCTATCTATCCTTAACTCGCGCATTTCAAAAATAAATCAAAGGACTTTCGTTTGCAACTCGAAGAAAAAAGGAAAAAACGGAGATGATCAACTGATTGAATTTTACAGCAGCCCTTACACGACATAATTTATTTGTTGAATATTACTTGTATGATAGGAACCAGGTGCCTTCTGCTGTCAGATGGGTCACATACACCGTTATATCTGTCTGTGTCGAAAGGATGTAAAATAAAATCTATTGTAAATGTAACAATTGGAACATTTTTTCCATTGCATAACTAAAACATTGTCTGCCATATCTTCACAAATACAAGAACCCCCTCGTTGTAAATTCGGCCACCCTCATGGTAGGCTAGTGGTTTAGTCACCTTTTCAACCCCATTCCTGTCGTGTCTAAATCTTAAGTAGTTTGTAAATTAATTTTATTAGAAAGTCCTATTAGTAATTGGTCACATTACAAAAAAACTCAACCAATTGAATTTCATTCTTTTCTTCTTTTGCCATTGGATGACAAGCTAAGATTTGATATGACTCGTCACAAGACGACTCTCTATTTTTTCATATTCAAACGCATTTATTATATGCACCAACCAATTACATAACCACAACACATACACATCATCACACATAGTAATTATCGCGCGCACTCAGATATTAATATTGTCGCATCTGACAGTAAAATATTTTTGAAGTGAAGAGTAAAGATAATTCTTCAGTTGCAATTTGTTTTTATCCTAAATGATTCATTGGGGATTTTAGTATCCTATAGTAAAATAGACAGTAGATTGTCTTAGCTAGGAGACGTAAGAGGGAAATAGAACTATGTTGCTGCAAGAATTTCAATCAAGACACCCGTTATGTAGGATCGTGAGAAATAAGGAACGCTAAAGCCTCTCGCTTTCTCGATGAAGATAGCCAAGAAAGGAATTGGAGATCCATTGAGTTAAGCACATAAAATCTAGTATTATGTGAATAATGTCGCCGTCTCCTTTTTTTAATAAAGTTCTTTCGTAACACATTATATAATTGAAGAAGAAGAAGAAGAAGAAGAAGGAGGAAAAGAAGAGGAAGAAAAGGAAGAGAAAGAAAAGAAAAAGAAGAATGTCAGATTATCTGTCTGGTCGGTGTAGACCCTGTGTTTCCTGTGCACATATTCTTTTATAAATCTCACTCAAACATGAACTTAGAAAACCTGATTGTTACCAGAAAACCTTTGTTGTATTATAACACATAATGAGACTTGTTTTTTGTTTTGGACGAAGACAATACAATATATATTTCTGAAATGACTTTTGGAAACGACAGTTTCAAGTATTTGTTCTCGAAACAAAATTACACTATATTTTATCAATAAGTGTTTTAATAAAAGTGTACATATTTTGTGATTGAAATTAATAGAACTTAATATTTTTAATATTAAATAAACCGAAAAAAAATTCAATATTAATGCAACGTTGCAACCAAATGTTTTCTTGAACTCAACTGCCGATTGTTCTCAGGAATTAACACTTAAATGCTTTATTTTTATATTGGTTTGACATCAAAAGTACTGATTACCTATTTGGCGGGTTGCTGATGCAACATCATACTAATACCCACTGACACTTGCCAATAGGCTCGTTGCAGATGTAAAACAAGTCGCAGTTTGACACCTTTTCGTGGAATATATTAAATAGTCATTTTGTTAGAATGTGCCATATTTGAAACAAAAAGCATTTAAGTGTTATGATAAAATAGTAACATCTATAATGTATGAAAAAGTGACTAAACTATTGAAAAGGTGAACGGATCTCAGTTATAAGGATAAGCTCGAATCCTTAGGTTCAATTATTTTACGAAATAGAAGAAAGAGGGATGACTTAATTGGGGATTTCAAAATAGGAATAAAAAAAATAGAAAACAGTTTTTAAATATCTCAATCCGAACAACTGAAAAGGCGTTGCCAAGAAATATTTCAAAAGCTACGACTGAATCAGATCTTATTCCAATCGCGTAATACACTTTTAGAACAAATTCTTAATCAGGTTTAAAATATCTTTATTGTAACCTGAATAATTCAGGAATAATCGCAAAGACACAAATAAGCTGTTATGAAAAATGTAATCCAAAGAGTAATGTTAATGCATTTCTCAAAACCATATTTCTTACAGAACAAAGTAATATTAAAAGAAATCTCATTAATAATGTATTTTGTAAAAGATATATTTGTTATGAATATTTGCCAACGAAACACGGTGTAGAAAAATATGCGGTAGAAGGAAAAAAATTCCCATTCTTTTAAAATTCGTGCACGTTCCCGTCTGGCACATGTATTGTGTTTCAACAAACTCATTCGGGTAGAATCGAACAAATTGACGATGACAAAATGAGTTTACTGCCTCGAAAACCGTAGTAATTTACAAATACTTTTCACATTTCCATTGAAGAATGCGACCCAATTTTATGAACAAATTAAAAAAACAAAAATGTTTGTCTACGTCACAATTTACAAAATGCGATGATTTTAGTTGTCATTTATTTTACGAGAAAAAAGATATTATACAATCAAATTAAAGCAAAGTGTAGTATCTGTTCTGATACTCCACTTCATCGTTTTTTATCCTCGGTCAATAAAAATAAATTCTTCTAGACTGAGGCAGTTTTTTATTGTCTTCCAATCCAGAGTGCCCCTTTCTGGGGAGCTGAATTTTCCCCACATTAAAAACCGACATTGAGTCTAATTCTTCCCTCGTGGGGAGGCAAGTAAATAGGAACAATAAAATTAAAAACAGATCACTCATAACGAATAGATAATTCCACATTAACAGACACATAAAAAGTAAAAAAATTAAATGGTTGATCTTAGCCAAGGGCGATCCGAAGGCTCCCTTTTCATTAACTAAATCATCGAGATGTAGGGGAGGGTGTCACTCTTTTCTTAGGATATTCCATTTGACATTCAGGCAGTTGTACACTGAGGAATTAACTATGCATGTATTTACTGAATTGTCACAGCTTCATGTTGAATTACTCAATTCGCTTACTTCTAGAGATGAAGATGATCGGATTGATATGTTTAAGAAATCTGATACAAATTGTGATAAACCTGAATTGAATGATCTGACCAGAGATATTTTTTTGCCAAAGGAGTTTGCAAAATTGTTGAATTCTAGGTTACAAGAGAAAAGACTGCTGATAGCTCATACAGTTGCCTCCTTTTATCGGAAATAAATATGGATTCATCGCAATAGAAGATTCTGTAAAACTGAAAGGCGTGTATGTGACATCAAGATTCTTCTAGAGCGGTTTGAATACTATGGAGTTGTGTAGATCTGAAAATGCTGAACACAAAGTAACCCTGTTGCTTGTGTTACTGGGATAATAGGGCAACACTGGGTAAAGAAAGATTTGCGCACTAAGAAAGTTTGATGCTTGGTGATAAAACACCATTAATAAGCCTCTAGTTAATAGGATATAGTCGTTAAACTTCTGCATATACAATTTGCTGTAATGGGACAATTTGGCAAAGCTCTTGATCACAGCGGAGATTGCTTAAATTCTTTCAGTGGTTAAAAGAAAATCCAGTGAACCTCAAATAAGAACAGTTGATAAGAATCCACACTTTATTGCAATAATGAATGTGGAAGAAGCTAGAGCTTTGAATATATTTTCAAATTTTGTGCATAATTCTTATGGGGACAGGGAAGCTGACAACTATCAAGATATTATAAAAGAGCTGTTATTGAGTTTGCAAGCACTTGGATGTAGAATGAGCATCTGTTTTTTTCTTTTTCTTCTTTTTTTCTTTTTTTACTTATGATGACCATCTTCATACCATGAAAGGATGCAAATATTTTATAGTGAAAAAACGTGACAAGATAGGCAAAGAATGATGCCAGAATTGGGCTCAGCATCCTAAATTAGATCAAATAAATTGGAATATCATGCGTCATAAGACATGTTGACTAATCTTATATAGCTCTACACATTAATAGAGCACTATTAGGTTCATGCCAAATAAATATTTCTTTATTTAATTAATATTTGATTTTATATATATATATATATATATATATATATATATAAATATATAGGGTATTTTTTAATCATTTACAGGATAAATATTACAAGTGGTTTGAAAGCTCAACAGTAATTTTATAACTATATATATCATAGCCAATAAAATCCAGAACTCAAATATTATAAAAGAATATAATCGGAGCTTTTTAACATTTTATTATAATTATCAGACAGCTATTTCGTCTGTATTAAATCACACTTCATGTATACACACACATAGATAAGCTTAATTACGGCATAATCTTTTATTTATGGTCCAAGAATTCAACATAAACAGTAGTTTGTGTACGATCGTTTCCGAGACGATATGGGTTTTATAAATATCGATTCTCTTCATCAACACAGGGTATAGACACCAACTTATAAGCCAACAACCAGCATCAGGACCATACAGTTCAACACTCTCAGTTATACAGCAAGTTAGAAAGGAGTATGGGTGTGGGTGAAGCAGACCAGGCAAGGCATTATACAAATTACATTAAACAGAGATACTAAGCGATGCAAATGGGGAAAATACGGTTGCTAGATTACAGGTCATGAAATGTCACAACTCATGGAATTAGAAGAATTAAAAAAAAGTAATTAGGAATTTGTGATCATATATAGTGGGAAGAGTGGTTAAAAGTCCAAATATGTGATCATATATAATTAGAAAGGTGGTTGAAAGTTTAATTCTCTATTTATCAAAGGCGGAGGGAATCAGTTTATATAGCGCTTGCAAGAAGCCTTATAACAAACTTGTCATAACTGAAATTAAATATCAAATAATTAGAAAATTGAAAAGTTGAAAATTTAAAACATCCAGAAAAATTTAATACTCAAAAATCCTTTTTTGAATTGAAAATAACAGCATTAAAAGTTTAAAAAAAAAAACTGGGAATTTTAAATTCCAGACGAAATTAAAATAAGTTTTACTTTTGCAAATATCCTATGTCTAGGAAGGATTAGTGATAATTTTCCAATAATAACGTTGAAGAATAATTATGATAATGAAATATTAATAGTAATAAAACAATAATGATAATAATTGTCATAATTTTAATATTAATCATAAAGATATATGTAATGCATTCAAATCGGAATACTAATAAAAGTGAAAAAGATTAAGGAATAAAGCAAGATGATGATAACACTTAAAAGAATAATCATAAGTGGAATAGAACAATTGAAAGTGACAGTGAGAAATTTAAGAAGATTAGTCTATAGGTTCCTACATTCATGTTTATAGAAAACAAAAGATATTTAAAATATTTAAAATATATAACTTAAGAGAATACCCTTATTAAGAACTAATTGTCATATGTAAAATATCATAAACCTGCCCGTTGTCAGCGTAGGCAAACTAAACTAATTGTACTTTGAATTGTCGCCCGAAATATTTCACCAGAGTTGAAAGTTGAAAGTTCAACAATTTTTAAACAAGTAAATATATATATATATATATATATATATATATATATATATATATATATATAGAGAGAGAGAGAGAGAGAGAGAGAGAGAGAGAGAGAGAAAGGGGGAGAAAGAAAGAGATCTTTTGAATCTTGTTTGATTGTCTCTCGGTAGGGGGTTCATATGAGTGTTATTCCTCGTATTCAAAATTACTATGCTTTTATTATAACATTAATTTTAAATATCTCCCTTTTCCTTCAGTTTCTTTCTCCTGTTTTTTGACGTTATAAGATGTTGCTTCAATTTCAATACACATTCTAATATTCTCGGAAGATTTACAAATGGTTATTGAACTGTAATTTTGTACATATCACTCAAGAAACATGTGTAAGATTGAAAACATTGTTTTTATATATAAGGTGTAAATAATAAACATCCACCGAGGGGTTGAGAGTATTGTAAAATAAAAAAATAAAAAATAAAAAAATTAAAATGTTGCGGGATCTCATGAAATCTTTAGAATGATTACCGAATGGTCATTGGAATGAATATATAATACATATATATGCTCTGAATCTCGTAATACAACTTCATTTAGCTTGCAATTGGAAATTTTCGGATATTATAAGAAGTATAAAGTTGAAAATATACATTCATTATAAAAACGTATATATATATATATATATATATATATATATATATATATATATATATATATACATATGTAAAAATGCAGTAGGCTGCATTATTTTTGTGATACATATGAATGGCAGACGCTGCAAGGGTTAGATGCTCGGCTAAAGGAAAGAAGGGGGTGCACTATGAAAGTGAGAATGTTGTTGGTTTTGTTGGACCACATAAGAGTTTATTTCTCTTTGAAATAAAGTAAGTACCTCGTAAAAAGCGAGGACTCATGCTAGGATTTCCACAGATCGTCTCCCTGATAATCCTCTGTCTGACAGTTATCTTGAAATCTCAAGTGGCGAGTGCTTGTGTGGTCCGGGTGGTGACCAATTGGAAAGACCCGGTCAGGAGGAGAGGAGATGGGAGGAGGAGACATAGCCCTTTGGGCATGACAGGAAGTTAGGGTTTTATGAAAGAGCTGGCAATGAGGTTAAGCTGGCTGCGCTTCGAGGCAAGGTGGGCCCATTGGAGCTCTTGGCCAAAATGCTGTGTAAGACATATTTTATTTCGCTGGGATAGATAAATCTTATTTGCAAGTCTGCCATTCAACTTGGGAACACGAGTATCATTTATAACCAACAAATGAATCTGTTACTTGTTGATAAACTAGACCGATCGTTGTTACTTGGCATGAGTGTTCTCTATTGCAGCACTGAGTGAGATCGTACAACAACCTTTGGACCGGCGCAATGTGTGGGAACGATTACGGCCAGTGCAGTAAACGCACGCACACAGACATATATATATGTGTGTGTCTGCGTATTTATTGAATCTACATTGAACCGTTACCATATTCTTATCATTTCTGTGTCTGTATCTCTTTCTATCTCTCTCTTTCCCCATATTAATAATCCCCTCTTATACTGTTTTTCTGTCTTATCTAATGGCCCCCTCTCTCATTTCAACACATTCTCTCTCACCCTACCCCTCTCTGTATCGCCTACACTGTCAAACCATTGCCCTTCCCCATCTTCTTGCTTGTTTACGAACAGCAGGTGTTGACAATTCTCACGCCTTGTGTAAAAAACACGGACTACATCCGAAAACAAGAATTTGTCAATGGTAAAGCCCCACTCCGACATACCGCAACCACCAACAATGACACCACCACCACCACCACCACCACCACCACCACCACCACCACCACCACCACCACATACGTCGCCCCCAATCCCCACTTATCTTTATCTCTCTGGTTTTATATTTTCTTCGTTTCAATTTTATTTTTATTCATGTTTATTTTTAAATGTTTTTTCCATGTCTATTTTTTCAGCTTATTTTCTTTTGCCACTAATTGAACCGTTCTTTACCCAAGATGAAAACCGATTCGCATAATATACGAGCGGCACGACGACAACAACGACACTCATTGTCGACCGCAACCATCATCACTTCAAAATATCGATTATTATTATTATTATTATTATTATTATTATTATTATTATTATTATTATTATTATTATTATTATTATTATTATTATTATTATCTTAATCACTAGGAGTTCTCACACGAGTCATTACCAGTGCTTGCTCGTAGGTGGTGTTCCTTGAAGTCTCAATGACAACTGTAACGTAGCTAGGGTTTTCTTAAATCCCCACAATGCGTCCACCTCGTCGGTAGAATCAGCTGGTCGAATTTCTGTAGTCGAAGTGGTGAGGTGGCAACCGTAGTACCCATCTTCTCTTCTCTCTGTTGTTATAGACGTCTTCTTCTTCTTCTTCTTCTTCTTCTTCTTCTTCTTCTTCTTCTTCTTCTTCTTAATAATTATTTCATAAACGCTATTAATATGAAAATCCATCACTTTAAGGTTGTATTCTTTCTTTATAGCATACATGTATACGCATAAAACAAAAATTCCTTCCTCGTGGGAGGGCAGCAGTTATCCAAACCAAACTGCCCCTTCTCTCCTCTCCCTCCCCCTCTCTCTCTCTTTCTTCTTGTTCAGTTGAAAGAGAAAGAACTTCTCTGCTCATTTAACAAGTAAGACCAGCGTCTCTGTAACGCCATTGCCGGAACACGTAGCTCTTACTAAAATTTTCATTTGAAAATTCCACTTCACTTAATGTTTAACTTTACGTGGAAATTTACAATAATATTTCTATCTTTACACATCCGCATGAAACTATTATTACGCAATACGACCTTCCAGTACCTCCAGCTTCGACCGTTTACCATTTGATTCTCGCTGATAATGGTCGATGATTTCCTCTGGAATTTAAGTAACAATATGCATTCTGTGGATAACACTACTTTCCGCGTCTTTCCAGTTGCGGTCTCGCTGCTGCTATACTACTATGATATTTCCATCCTCTCAAACCTTTCATTACCATTTTCTGTATTACCAAATGATGTTGGCGCCATCGCGTTTGTGAGGTGGAGGTGGACTGTTGTAATGTTAGGATTTTTCTAATTATTATTACTATTACTATAATTTTTATTATTATTATTATTATTAGTAGTAGTAGTAGTAGTAGTAGTAGTAATAGTAGTAGAAGTAGAAGCAGAAGTAGTAGTAGTAGTGATAGTAGTAGTAGTAGTAGTGATAGTAGTAGTAACAGCAGCAACAATAGCAAATAAAGTTTCTCATAAACCGGTTGATGTAATTTTTGTACCCTTCATTAAGTTTCAGACTAAGAGCTCATTTCTCAGAATATTAGTAGTTCCAATTCATTAATTCATTTCGTATGAATCAGATGATTTTGTTGTTGGCATTGGTTTCCTTGATATCTTTCTAGAAAGACATCGGATACTTACAGGAGGAACTACGTGAAGGTTGTCAACATACTAAGCGAAAATGTTTCTTTGGAACAAACTGGATTCAGGTTGTTAGTCCGTGTCGTTACAAACTTAGCCACCATCACCTCCGAGTTGTTCAAATTAGTGCACATTTTTTAACGATGCAATTCTTATGAAATTTCATTGTTCTTCAGTAGCTTTTAAGCTTCAATTACAACTATGATTACCTTTTGTCTTATTTTCCAAGAATATGGCTAATTCTACTCCGTTTTCATTAGAATTGCCATTATTCTCCAATTCTCTTTTCTCAACATTCTAATCACCAGGAATCGCGATAGCGGTAATTTTATACCTGCCAGCTTTGTTTTGCTCACCGACGTTATCCATACTAAAATACCACAGTCTTTCAACATTTTACTTTCGCAAGATCTACTCAGTTTTATGACACTACCACTTCATATCTATTTTAAAACAGTAGTTCTATGGCCGATAATGCCCGAACTTCGGGAGAAACCAGTTATGGAGTAGTGTTCACACAAAGGATATAAGATGCCTTTATGGCAACATGTCATTCCTAACGCTCGGGGTGCCATATTTATTTGGAGATCCAACGTAGTATGGTACGATGTTATTAGAGGGACCTTTATTAATTAGTGGTTTATAATTCTTATTTTATTGGGATAAACATTGTTATTCAGGTCACAAATCATTTTTAAGGGAAATATTATTAAGAGCTTATAATTAGGGTTTACTTAGCGATTTGTGACCTATTTGCGTTACGCACAGAATGTAAAATATTAGATTATTATTTCACGTGAGAAATCAAAATTAACAGATTAAACAAAGGGAAAGAAGAAAACATTATTATTATATTGGAACGCTGAAAGAAAAGGAAAAGATAAAAGACAATAATAGCATTTACTAAAATAACATTCAATAAAAACAATTTATTTTTGGATAATAGCACTTAACAAAAGGGTTAGGGTTAGGGTTAGGGTTAGGGTTAGGGTTAGGGTTATTGTGGATAGCACATGCTGGTCGGACGAAAGATAAAAAGCGGATAATACTTAATAAACATCTCTCTCTCTCTCTCTGTATATATATATATATATATATATATATATATATATATATATTAACAAAGTTCACTCCAAACAAAACATGTTGCCACTGTAGATGTAAGAGGCTACTGCGAATAAGGGTAAACGTTTTGGGGGGCATCCTAAGTTAACAGCTGTGCAGCGAGATGCTTGTTCACATTAGGTTTACATTTATGGATGTCTGTATAGTCGGGGAAACGGAGCAGGGAGGGAGTTCCAAAGGCCGGCAGCACGATGAAAAGAGGCTATTAGAGTAGAATTATCTCCGGCATCTGGAGACCTCCACAGTGAATGTATTTAGCTGATTTTCGGGTTGGTCGAGTGTAATAACGTCGAGTGGGCACCAGAGCAGCAAGTTCATCAGAGCACACTCGATTGAAGTATTGTAAAACATGCATAAGGTTGAAACATTGCGGCGATGGATAGTGAGGGACCTATTTTTATTAGCGACTCTTTTTTTGACCTTTTCTAAGAAGGATACACTAGTGGATGATGTACCAGCCCAGGTGTGACAACAATACTCCATGCATGGGCGGATGGTGGCTTTGTAGAGATATAGGATACTGTCATGTGTGAGAAGTTATCTAGCACGGTAGAGGTAGCCTACTTTAATTGCAGCAGCCTTGGCAATGTCTTCTATATATTTGTTCCAATTCATGTTACCCGTGAATGATAGACCGAGGAGCTTGAACGTTGGCCTCTCAGGTAAGCTGTTATTTGCCATGAAAATCGGTGGTTGAAGAGGTTTATTGATCTCAGACACAATGTAATTAGGGAGGTCGTTTATGAAAATCAGGAAGAATAAAGATCAAAGGATCGATCCATGGGGTACACCTGTATTTATTTCAGGTTGTTTGGATGTACGGCCATCGTGTACAACCTGGATATTTTTTATTTGTTATGAAGGATCTAATTATATTAAATATTCGTCCAGTAATATCATATGAATTGATTTTTATGAGAAGCCTTTTATGTCAGACCCTGTCAAAGGCTTTGGATATATCAAGCGCTACCGCCTTAGCTTAACCTGCCTTGTCCAGTGTATGACACATGCATTCAGAGATGACCGTTAGGATATTAGCAGTAGACTGTTCTTGCCTAAATCCGTACTGATGGTTAGAAAGAAGTTTATCATTAACGAGGTGACGTACTATCGCTAGATTGATTAAGGATTCAAAGATTTTTGCGAAGAGCGGGAGTAGAAGATGGGTCGATAATTCTGAGGACCAGTTCTATCTCAAGAATTCTTGACGACTGATACCACAGAGGCAAGTTTCCGGCTATCAGGGAAGCAATATTCAGCAAGGTATTTGTTGTAAAGTTTAAAGAGGACAGGGGCCAATTCAGCAGCACATTTATTAATTAATATGACTGGTATAAGATCAGCCCCCATTCTTTAGAGGTGTCAAGGTGTTTTATGATGTCCCTGCCATGAGATGGGGTGATGACCAAGTCATCAAGTGTGGCTTCAGTCCGCAATGGTTATTTTGGGAGGGGGTAGTTTGCGGAGTTTAAGGTGGAGTTAAAGGCGAAGCGTTGGGTAAGTAGTTCACCCTTATCGGTTGCCGTGGAAACGATATCATTGTGGTTAGCCAGTTGGGTATTGTTTACTGTTCGTAGTTCACCACACTATTGTAGATTTTACAGTAATCCCGAGTACCTAGTTTCTGCGACTGGATGCGTTCTCTGGTCATCTCTGTAAACCTTCTCTTTGCTTCACCTATCACAGTCTTACAATGTTTTCTTGAAGCTATACATTTCTGTCTATTCGGTCGAATTTGCGGAATGCTTGCTGTCTCTGAGCAATAGCATCTGCACATTCCAACATTAATTGAGGAGAGTGGGGCTTGTTGCAGAATTTACGTATGGGGACGTATGTACGAATGCCTGCTTTGACCCATTCGGTTACCTCATTTGCGCATTGATTAACAGGGAGAGAAAAAGTTTCACTCCATGAGGCGTCACTGATGTGATCTCTGATGGATTCCCTATCAGCCCGGTTGTAGCATCTCCTCGTTTTAAGCAACGGCTTATCAGCTTTGGGATGAGATTTTAGAGTGATATCAATCATTACAACTAAGTGATCAGCGTTCCCGAGCAGGCTATGGGCATTCGTCACACAAGCGTCGGGTAGTGAGATCAAGAACAGGTCGAGAAGCGAGGCTTGTTTGTCCACACGATCAGGGAGATGGGTCGTGAAAGTGACAGTCTTAGAGAGGAAGTGTGTTATAGAGAAACTAAATGTGGAGTTACCAGCTGCGTCTGTATAGCTGGAAAATCCAAGCCAGTCACGGTGATGTGCATTAAAATCTCGAAATACATGTATTTGGGCTCTCGAGTTGAGTGAAAGTGCCATGTCTATGCTTTCAGAGACAGTGTAAAGCAGGGTACAGTCCCGGGTCGAAGGTGAACAGTATAAGAAACATAAGTAACTAACGCCATGTTGTAAGATTTATCTAAAACACATGTAGGTTTGGTCATTTGATTCAAGCCCATGTTCTCTTGTTAAGAGGAGGGTGTTCCGAACATGAACTCCTAGGCCGTGCATGTTTGTCAGCGTCTTTACGATAGAGTAGGAGGTAATTAATCATGTCAAATTGGTGTGAAGAGATTGAAGAATGTATGTTTGTTTCACTTAGTGCAAGGGTATCCAGAGCGCTTACTAGGAGAAATGTTTCTACGTCATTGATGTTGGTTTTAAGCCCTCAGATATTTGTGGGTGCTAGGGTCAAAGGCGGAGGCAAATAGGTTTTTGGTAGGGTGTCTAGTTTAGGTTTGTTTCGTTTTCTTTGCGTTGTCATTATGGTTTTAGATAGAGTGATGGGGAAAAGTGGTTGCTTCTTTGGTGTCAATAAGCTCACACATCAAAACTATTAGTCGAGACTTGATCCATGGGGGTTGTGGCCTCGGGAAAGCCCATCGGGGGATAACTCTTGGGGCCCTTTCCATGCGCGACACGGGACGTACAGCAACCCACAATATTATACAACTGTTGATGGAGCGGCCGTTCTTGGCGCCACCTAAGAGTTTGGGCTTTTAACTACTAGTCGCAAACAGCAGCCATACAAGCTGTCGAAGACTAGTCATGTGAGACTTAGTGAAAAAAAACTTTCCCCAAGTTGCCTAGATAGAGAAAAAAGAAGAGGCGGCGTTCATTGTCCTAGTCATGAAAACAAGGCAAAACATTGGGTGCCTTTCAGGTGTCCCTGCGCTAGTACCTCTGCGCCTGGCTAATAGACAAAGAAGGAGTGCAAAGGTCAGGCGATAGGCAGAGCCCATCTATTTCTTTAAGCAATTTTAGGTATGCAAACCGGATATTTTCTTCGAGACTCCAGCTCTAGGAAGGTTGTTGATCAGGACTAAGGAGGCCTGCCGCGCCCTGAACGGTTGCTGTAAGTAATCAATAGCACAGTTTTTATATCAGAGTTTTTCTTATCCCAGATAGATAACCTGACAAAGTCTACGGTTCATCACACTGAGAGTTGTAGTCCTAGACAAGTATTTCAGAGCCCTCATAGGTATTTAAAAAAAAAAATATTATACACACACACACACACACACACACACACACACACATATATATATATTAATGAATGACATAATAAAATGAGCAATTAATCAGATTTTATTAAAGTTCAAAAAACAAGGAGTGATATTGCATCCTTAACTCATGAGTTTTAAAAGAAAATCTTCTCCTCTCTTTTCCTTTGATGTTTTATATACTTTTATGTATTTTAAAAATATATTTTTATATTTTTTCAAAGCTTCATTTTATTACCTGCAGTAATGTCATTGCGGTAATGGTCCTCTGAAAAAAATATTTTCTTTGAAAACATGAGTTAAGGACGCAATGTCACTCCTTGTTTTTGAACTATAATAAAATCTGATTAATTTCTCATTTTATTATGTCATTTAATACACTATATTGAGCTTTGTTTTAATCCTGATAGTCTACTGGTTAAATATATTATTTATATATTTAAAGTATTATCTTACTCTCTCTCTCTCTCTCTCTCTCTCTCTCGTTCTCTCTCTCTCTCTATGTATATAGGGAGAGAGATACAGAGAGAGAGAGAGAGAGAGAGAGAGAGAGAGAGAGAGAGAGAGAGAGAGAGAGAGAGAGAGAGAGAGAGAATAAGTTTTCATGTCATCTTCCAGAGATAACAGGGAATTGAAGATAGGTTCCCTTCTCACAGTAAGAGTAAGACGTGGCGGGCAACCCTCCTTTTCCACTACACACGTGACTTTAAGCTAACTATTTAAGTTTTATTCTTCTCTTAATTCCGGCATGGAACAAAACAAAAATAAAAACAGAATAAGTAAAATTTACTAACAGAACAAGCTAAAAATTAATAAAAATAACATTTAAAGCATTCAATAAACTTACACACATACACCCCCCCCCCACACACATATATATATATATATATATATATATACATACATATTCTCAGAGAGGTATTTGATCCAAGACAAATTTTAAAGGGACATGATAGATAAAGGTGGTGAAAATCCCAGCCGTAATTACTAAGGGTAAAGTTACGTGAATTGTCCTAACACAAACGAAATACATGCATTAACATGGTAAACGAATAGAGAGATACGAGAGATATGCAACGAATAATGTACAAGTAAATATAACTTAATGTGTCGATGTTTTGGGAGCCTGATGACGAGAACGGCGTCATTTGTTGAGGCTGTACAAAGATTGCAGACTAGGCGGACTATATCCACCGGCCTTGAAGTTCTAGTTAGTTAGGAAAGAGATAGATATCCGATTTGTAAATTTACACTGGTGTGAAATTTGATGTATATTTTGTTTCCGGAAGTAGAAGTGCATTCTCTGCTGGCTAGTAATGGTTCAGGTATGCTAATCTGGTCAAAGTGAGATAACTACGTGATGACTTAGAGCCACTATGACGTTCAATTTAAATAGTTGATTTTGAACAAATAGAATTTTGATAAAACACACCCAAGAAGCAAGAATAACAAAAAAGTACCGGATGGATTCAATAAACAAAACGGTGAGTTACAGATCTGCAATTAAGTTAGTTTCTGTATTTTTATTTCCTACAATAATATCTATAAAGATAATATAGAAGTAAAGAAAATGTCCATGTTTATATGATCATTCACAGACAGCTGTTTTTGTCGATCTTTTTTCTTTTAATCGTTTGGATAAAAACGAAAACAAACAACTACAATAATTTTACCAACAACGTCCATTCGTTTATTATGGAATTTAGTTGGCAAGTCAGAAATTTTAGGCTCTACAACACAATCACTCTGTTGTGTAATGCTAGGTTGTAATCATGTTCCTGTTTCGAATCTTGCTACGTCTATCCACACTGATGAGTCGTCATATACGACGAAAAAGATGCTCCTGGATGGCTATACAAACTGCGATATATCTGTTAAAGCATTCTTCTTTCATAACTAAAACAAATGCTCTTTACTTTTACTTTAGCCTTCTTGATGAGATTGAACCTATTTTGCAATCTAATTTACACACGTGTTTGCGGTGTGTATACACACTATTTAAATTATATGGCAACGCTGAAAAAAGAGAGTCACCGTTTTTTCTAAATGCTCACAGAGACACTAAGGAATATTAGAGAGTGGTTGAATCAACACAGAGTAAGAGGATTGCGAGAAAAATATATATAAGAAGTCAAGTGAAATGGTTGATTTATTCGTTTAATTATAAATTACGGCTAATTAGAACAATTAAAACTATTTTAAAATATAACACAATCCCAAAACTAAGGCATATTTTAGCACGTAGTTTTGTGTTATTAAAGTATACTAGCAGGGCCCCGTGGAAATTCCACCGTGCTTTCTACATTAAACTATATAATTTACTGTTAATAATAATAATATTAATAATAATAATAATAATAATAATAATAATAATAATAATAATAATAATAATAATAATAATAATAATTTTAAAATAATAAATGCTTTTAGATGAAATACTATTAAGAAATAAAATAACCTTTTCTTCGTTCCGTAACAATAATTGTCATTATCAGTGAAATATTCTTTAAGTAAATAAAACGAACATGTCTCTTCTGTCTTTATTTATTTAAAAATGTATTTATTTAAAAGTGTAGCCATTTAATACTTTTTAAAACAATAAATATTTTCTGCCTTTTTACGGTATAAATAATTGTCTGCTAACTATTATTAGAATAAATGTTTGAAATGTATTTATATTAAATTGTACTGTTTTGCTCGACGGGACAACATAATTTGATTTTGAAACAATTCATTTTTAAATGGGTAAAGTCGGATATTTTTTGTTACTTGACTGAAAGATTAATCAACAAACATTTTTGCTGACCGGACAATTCTTTTTTTAATGTGTGCGAATTTTGTTTTCTTTCGTGCTGTTTGCACATTCACGTTTTTGTAATGGTGATTTATTCATTTATTTTTTATTCATTTACTTATTGTTGTTTATGACGTCATCACTTCCGGAGAAAGGAATCAAAACAGACAATACGCTCTCTCTCTATTTCATTCTCTATCGCTTTCTCTCAAACCTCTGTCTCTTTCGCTCTCTGTTTATCTATCTCTCTGTCTGTCGCTCTCTCCCCCTTTTTCCACCCCCTTCTCTCTCTCTCTAACACACATGCCAGCTCAATATCCGTCTGTCTCTGTCTCCCTCGCTCGCTCTAACTCAACCTCTCTCACGATCTCTCTCGTTCTCTGTCTGTTTGTGTCTACGTCTCCACGTCTCTTTCTTTCTACCGCTCTCTCACTTTCTCTCACTTTCTCTCACACCCAAACCCGGTATCCATATATCTGTCTCTGTGTCTGTCTGTCTGTCTGTCTGTCTGTCTGTCTCTGTTGGTGGTGGAACTTCCTTTTATCCTAATCTCTGGTCTCTGTCTGTCTGTCTCTGTCTCCCCCATCTCTCTCTCTCTCTCTCTCTGCTCTTCCTCTCTCTATATATATGGCTCCTACCGCTTTCACCCAAAGATGGCTGCTGACGCGCATGAACCGGCCAGCATTGCTAATATTTAATTTAAGACGAGTTAACATTATAGCCAAAATAGACCAGAAAAAGTTCTACGGGAGTGGACGGATTTGGAGGGGTGGTGGGGGCAATGTTTGGGTTATTGGGTGTAACTCTAGATGAGAGAGAGAGAGAGAGAGAGAGAGAGAGAGAGAGAGGGGGAAGGGGAGAGAACAACAGTTTGAGTGTTGCGTTAAGAATGAACGTAGTGGTTGAAGTGTCCTTCTAACGAAGCGATCGGGGTGACAAGATGCTGAAACAAAATACTGTAAAAAAAAAAGAAAATGATAAATAGTTAGTGACGAACTACAATGGGTGACCCGGCGGTCAATGATTTTCAGTCAGGAAATAGAACTGCATGAAACCCTAGCCTGCCAGATGATAAACTTCACATAACCGCAATAGACGCACCTGAACAGCACCACTCCACTCTCCACTCTCCACCCTATTCAAATGACACTTGATGCTGGTGTTCATTCGTTAAAAACCCGTTTATGTTATGTCTAGTTGGCCCTTTCGCTAAGAGCAAAGTCAAATTGTATATCTTATATTTGTTTTCGCAAATAAACAATGCAAAGTGTAGTTTCTCTTCTGATGCTACTCTTTATCGTTTCTGTGCACGGTTAGTGAAGGAGTCACCATATCTTCCACCGCCAATAACGAATCATTGTACTCCCAAAGGAAACGTTGGCAAAAGCTAAATAAAAGATAGGATTAACCAAAAAAAACAACAACATAAAATGTAAAACAGCTACACATTTTGAAGATAGTTAGATATATCAAAGCTAATAGCTACTAAAGGATGAGAGTTTGTTAATGAATTATGAGGAAGGTTTATTACACGTGTTTATAAACATTTCACTCGTGTTGTAGCTATCATGGAAGCAATGTTATGGCAACGTTTTCCACAGAGCAATAGTTCTTTTAAATAAACTCTGGTCATGGAAATTCCGTTAGATGTTAGACACACGAAAAAAAAGAAAATTCTTTGCAGAGGTGGTAGGGAGACGAGTTCCTGCTGTGAATGTTTTACACAAATAACCGATAATACCATTTTTTATGATATTCGCCCAGCGTCGGGCATTCCGCCTTCGACTGAAAGTGGAAGTTTATGGGGAATACAAATTCATATGTGATCCTCAGTAAGCATGTATATCCCAGTTAGGGGAGATGACATACAATGCCTATTATTTCCGAATGGTCACCCATCTTGTACTGGCTAGGCTCAACGTCGCTTAACTTCGGTGATCTAACAGGAACCGGCGTCTCAACGTGATTGCGACGTATGCTTTTACAAAGAGGAACCTTTTAATATTGAAACAGCAACATAGAAATAATAAGTAATGTGTTGCAGGAATTAGTTACAATATTGGAGTGAGATTAAAGCAAGTTAGTCGACAAAATTCATGCTTTATATAATTTAGTTGAGGTAAACATTGAGATAAAGGAAATATTAGTTGGGTATGACATCATTGGTCAATAAATAGGAAAAATAAATAAACAAATCGAGGAGAATACGAAATAAATAAGTGGTCATTGGAATAGAAAGTCCCGAATATTAAAATAACAAACACAATATGATAATAGTATTCTTTCGGTTCTTTTTTATGTTTTTTTTAATCTCCCATTTCGTTACTACCCTTTTTCTTTTATCCGCTCTCCCCCTCCTGTTTGTCTCCCTATGTTGGCTCGCCTTCATTTCTTCTCTGTATTATCCTCTATCTTCTTCTGTTAATCCTTTCATCTTCTGTCGCTGATGTGTCTCTTTTTTCCGCTGTCTCCTTCTTTCTCTCTTTCACTGTTCTCCTCTCACTCTACCCCACTCCCCTAACTTCTTTTTCTTTTACTCTCTACTTGCATTCTCTCTCTCACACTCTCTTTTACAAATATTTGTTCTTCTCTCTGTATTTTTCACTATTGTTCTCACTATGTTCTTCTCTGTTATTATATTTCATCATTTCTCTCTATCCACCTCTCTGTTATTCTTAATCTGTGACCCTCTCTCTCTCCCTCATCTACTTCTCGCCGTATTCTAATTTCTTCTCCTCCCTCGTTATCTGTTCTTATCTCCCCCATTCCTCTATACTTTCGCTCTCCATCTTCTTTTCTTTCCTGTCCTTTATTTCTCTCTCCCTCTCTCTTCCTATCTCTGTGTTGCCTTCTATCTGTATTTTTATCTATCACTCTCTTTTCAAATCTCTTTTCTTCTCTGTGTATTTTTCACTATTCTTCACACTATGTTCTACTCTGTTATTATATTTCCTTCTTTCTTACTTCTCTCTCCTCTCTCTCTCTTTCGCCACCTCTCTGTTTTATCTCTCCTCTTCTTTCTCTCTCTAACTCTGTTCTTCTCTATCTATCTCTCTCCCTCTCATTTCCTATAACTGTTGCTACCGCAAAAATAATAATAGACTAGCTTTTACCTACTACAACATCGACTTGTTAATAATCAGTTCATCCCGCAGGTGTCGATACCATTTCCTCTTACACGTTTCAGAGAAAGGGGCTGACAACGCAAAAAGGGAGAGACACGCAAGAACAAAATACAACGGCTTTACGTTTCACTGGAGTACAACCCTCTCTGTTTCGTCAGCAAAATAAAAACAAAATGAAAATCCAAAGGACCCACCGTTCGAACTATAAACATATCCTTTACATAGCATTTGAAAAAAAAAACGAACTAACATTTGCAAACTTGTTGCTTTTAAGTAGAGACAAACTGATCGTCAGAACGATATAAAAAAAGTTACAGTCGAATTTCAGAATAGAGTTTTTTTTACTCTTATTCACACCAAACAAGGAATATTTCCATTGGGATGTAGGGGTAACTATTAGGGAGGATGCAAACACGAACACTCTAAGTAGGGAGTTGAGCATTGTATTTAAATTTCTGCATGTTAGTACAGTCAGAGAAGCAGGAAACAGGTTAGGAATTTCAAAGCATAGCAGTTCGAGGGAAGAAACATTTTGAGTAGAAAGCTTTCTGGCATCTGGGGACCTCTACAGTAAAGGGGTGGGATTTCGTTGCTTGTCGGATTAGTCGGGAACATTTACAATGAGGGGTCACAAGTGCTATGAGCTAAATCTTTTTTGCGTCTCTCTATTTT
Organism: Sepiola atlantica; assembly: GCA_963556195.1. NCBI lineage: Eukaryota > Metazoa > Mollusca > Cephalopoda > Sepiida > Sepiolidae > Sepiola > Sepiola atlantica. The sequence goes on from OY744519.1 coordinate 58,389,513, forward strand.
CTAGTTGAAGCACCCGTCTAGGTGAGTTAATGTCATCATAATGATATTATCATTGTCTCAGTCTGCATTAGTTCCTTAGTGATGTGTACCTTTGTTATACCATCCAAATTGTCTTCATATTCTAACATTACATGGCACTGATAAGCTGCTTGTAACGTCCAATCGAGGCAACTTTCGACCACCAGATGGCGTGTCGTCGTTTTCTCGTTGACAGAAAGCAGCTGAGTCTCTCACTGACATGCTGTAAGTAGTTGACTCAATAGATAGTGACGTCTCTCAATGACCGCAGTGGAGATATAGCAACAGAAACAGAATTGATCACCCTCTTCTCTTGTGATAATAGCAACCGTCTTCTTTTCTCTTGTAGTTGTAATAATGTAACAAATCAAAAACTAACCAGCGACATTAAACTTGCTCAATATTGTGATATGTTCGTTAATGTTTTATTCTCTTACAGCACTGCAAAGTTATCGATGACATAAGCTTCTCCTCGCCTGCCCCCCGGAAGGTTTGACGATTGAAAAAGAGCCTCGAAAACGACGTCCGAACCCAATTAGCTTCTCTGCTACAGAGGACGCGCTTGCTATTCTCATCGCTACGTATCTATGCGAGCTTCCTGTTCATGACGTCATATCTTGATACGTACTTCTAATTCTAATATTTAACTTCTAATGGAATTTTCTACTTCTCTGCTTATTATTATTTTATGTGGAAAATACTGTATACATAATTATTTTTACACCCAATCTTGCTAGAATATAAAGAAGAGAAATTGGGCGAACGGCAGACAAGAATTAAATGATAAATGTTGATTTGAACAGCGGAGGAAGGGCAATAGGACGAAAAGAGGAAGAAAAGCCACTTCACGTTAGATAAAATCTACAATTTCTACTTAAAATGTGAGCTTATATTATTAACAATTTAAAAACAAAAATATTTCTATTCCTTAAAAGTTATGAAATATAACGTCATCTAGTGACAATAAATCTTTCATTTATTTGGCGTAAAATAGAATAACATGAAAAGATTTAAAAGATACACTTATAACAAATGAATAATTCAACCCCAACAAAAGCATATCAAAGTATAAATTACGTAATTATCGTAATTTCGGCAAATTCTAGCTATTTTCGTCGCCAATTTGATTCGACTAAAAAGGTTTTTTAAGTGATTCACTCAACAGATTTTATTATTTTAAATACTGTGTAATGTATTCAAATCCAATTAGTAGATCATAATGATAGTATACACACATTGCACCGCATATGTAGAGATATTGAATGTTTCGGTGTTAGAATGACGTAGGAGAATAATATTCTATTTTATATCTAGATAAAATGAAGAGAAAATTACATTTTGTAATTAGATTAAGTAAAGAAGACATTTCCATTACAAGTTAAAAGTTAGGAATAGAAACTGACGTGTTCAGGAAGTTGCTTCAAAGACTGGAAGTTTTTAATGAGACGTGGGGGAACATGCGGCCGACTAGTTAATCGTGTAACAAATGATCTGTAACGAGAAGAAGAATCGACTTAATGTTGCACTTATACCTCTGTATAGAACTTTAGGAAACAGGGTATGCATCATTAAGAGATAATGACAGTTCGGATGTACGGCCATTGAGAACAACCTGAACCAACCAAACTCCCAGAATTCATTAGCTGATACGTATTAACAAAAGAGCTCATAATAAAAAGTCTTGATGTTTTTTTCTTCATTTTTATATTTGCGTGTTCACCGCTCTTGTATTTGTATTCTTATCTTTTATCTTATTTTTATTTCTACTTCTATAATTCTGTTATTTTTTCTTCTTGACTTTCTGTAGCATTCGTCACTATTCACCCTACTATCCAGAGAATTGACTGCCAAGTGCATTTCAAAATTATTGGAAGGACCTCCAAAAGATTTGGAACGTCACATCTGTAATTCAACAATTATTTTCTCTCGAAAAATGAGATAAGTGTTTAAAAAGTAAAAGCAAATTGGTATTCTAAATTTACCCTATTCTTCCAATTATGAGCGGGAAATCTATATTTATTTTTTGTGGATGGGTGAGACATAAAAACTTATTCTAAGTAGTAACTTAATGTTTCTTATCTATCCACGCGGGGATGCAGAAATACCTGGCATAGCACACAGGCGCGATATTACCCCTCTCGGTGTGATGGACCCACATATCTTATCAGATCATCTATCTAGGAGAAAGTAAACTGATATAAATCTTGTGCTAATGACTTCATACGTCTGGTCATCGAACCACTGGTCGAGGGAGCCCTTCTTTATTCCTGGTCGACAACCTTTCTAGAGCTGGCTTGTAAACCTAAAATTGCTTAAAAAGTAGATAGACTCTGCCTGTAGCCTGGCCTTTGAACACCTTCTTTGTCTATTAGCCAGGCGCAACTCAATGCTTGACCTTGTTTTCTGACTAGGACAATAAACGTTCTCTCTGAGAAACTTGGAGAACATTTCTTGTCACTTAGTTTCACATAACTAGTCTGGGCCGCTCTTATTCTGAGGTTAAACATCTAATCTGGCTGCTGTTTCCGACTGGTGGTAAAAGATCCCTAAGTAATAGGTTGCGCGGAAATCGGCTGATCTATCAACAGTTGTATGATATCAGGGTAACTGTAGTGTCATGTCGCGCATGGAAATGGACCCTGCACTTATCTCCGGTGGGATTTCAGATGCCACAACCCATAGATGAAAACTCGTCTACTAGTCTACTTGTGTGGGCTTACTTGCATCAAACAAACACCTACTTTTCAGATACCACTATATTCAAAAAACAAAAATGTCACTACAAAATTAAAGCAACACGATCAAACCAGACGCCCACTAAAAACAACACATTCACCTCCGCCCTTGTGGCTTGCATTCACAAATATTTGAGGGCTTAGAACCAACATCGATGACATAGAATTCACTCTCCTAGTAAACTCCCCTGATATCCTAGCACTAAGCCAAACTAACCTACACTCCCCCATCCCCTCTAATTATTTTGACATAACTTGATACCTCACACAATATCGTAAGGGCCCTATAAAACATATGCTCAGACTCGGAGTTTATATTTGGGACACCTTCCTCTTGACTAGAGAACATTGTTCAAAATCAGATGATCAACCCCACATGTGCTTTAGATTAACCTTACAACACAGCGTTAGTTTCATCTAGTGTTCACCTTTGACCCAGGACGGTACCCTGCTCGACTATTTCTTTGATAGCATAGATTCAGCACTCTTATTATATCGAACCGCTCAGATACATGTATTTGGGGATTGTAATGCCCACTGCAGTGATTGAATTGGTTTCACCATTGCACACTCACTTTCACAGACTGCCATTTTCCCGATCCGTATCCCAAATTGTGAGGATCAGTAAGTTTAACTTATCGATCAATTTTTGACCATATTGCCCGAAACTTGTGCTACAGAGCTAACTCGGGAACGATGATCACCTTGTGATAATGGTTGATATCACCCTATAGTCTCGATCACAAGCTGAACAGCCGTGACTCAAAATGACGAGATACTTCAAAAGGGCAAATTGGGAATCTATCATTGATCACATAAGAAATACCCCTTAGAATAAAACCTACCATCACTCTGCTTATCAATGCGTTACTGAGGTAACTGAATGGGTCAAATGCGAGAAAGGATAAGAATAAAAATACAAGAGAGGTTAATATATCCGTACACCCAAACAACATGGCATTAATGCGGGTGTAGCCCAGGGATTGATCCTTGGACATTTGTATCGAGGAATGGTATATTTGCTGATAACGCTATGCTTTAGTCTCGACATATGGGTAAAACAAACGCGCACATATCCAATGCATTGGCTGACTCGTTAGAAAATTAACTGCAGTCTTTAGTTGAATGGGGACATAAATGAATGGTAACATTTAATGCTACTAAGACACAGCTTAACAATTACACCCTTTTCAACCACCGATTGCTATGACTAATAGCATCCAACCCGAGAGTAAAAACATTTAAATAGGAACAAATACATTAAGGATATTGCCAAGGCTGCTGCCAAGAAACTGGGCTCCCTCTATCGTGCTAAGAAACTTTTGCACACCGCCCAGTATTTTATATCTCTACAAAACAACCATACGCCCATGCACAGAGTATTGTCGTCACATCTGTGATGGTGCACCAACTACTAGTTTCTTCCTCTTAGGCATGGTCCAGAAAAGAGTCTCTAATTTGATAGGTCCAGTATTCTATATTTCTACAAAGCAACCATCCAGACTTGCATGGCGTATTGTCTCAGATGGTGAACCATCCACTAGTCTCATCATCTTAGACAAGGTAAAAGAAAACCATCCCCAATTTAATAAGTTTTGCACAGTTCACCAAGCTCCAGTCCCTTTACAATCGCCGCCAATTTGCACCTCTGTGCTTGTTTTACAAGTACTTTAATGGAATGTGCTCCGACGAATTTGCTGCTCTGGTTTCCTCCCCAATGTAAATACACCCAACCAACCCGGCAATCAGCTAAATCTCATCCCTTAATTGTGGAGGTCCCGTGATGCCGTAGGGCTTTATACTCTAATAGCAGCTTTTTTCGAACTGCTTGTCTTTGGAATTCCCTTCCTACTCCCTATTTCTCTGACTGTACCAACATGTAGAAATTTAAATGTAATGTGAACAGACATCCTCACTTAGAGTTCCACCTATAAATCTGGCCCCTAATCTTCAGTAGTCCTTTACGCCTCAGTGGCAATCTGCCTTGTTTTGGGTGAATCAAATTAAAAATAGTCTGAACTGGAGTACCCTATCCATGATGTGTTCATACTATTGAGTCATCTTTAAATAATATATGCAAGAGGATGAGACCCGCAAATGCTTAAAAGCAAGCAAGAACAATGACTGCTTTGATAACAATTTTCACAGAAATACACATTACACAACTGAACTTATGGTCTTCCAAACATTTTTTTTTTACTTAAACCATTATTTAAATATAAACTTGTGTGTACTGTTGATAAGATGCTTCCGGCTTTCCTTCAACCCGGAAACTGTAACGGACATCATTGATGATCTCTTTTGGTTTGAGGAAAAGAAAGAAGTCACACGAAGCAAGATGAGGTGAACAGGAAAGTTGTCCGACCACAGCGACGTTCTGCTCGTCTAGATACTGTGAATACTCAGGGCGTTGCAGGGAGGTGAATTATCGTGTTGAAGAAGACGGGCATACATAAAAACAAGAAACAAATTTATTTACTGATTTGTCACCATTTATCAAGGTTAAAAGCCAATCGAGGATATGGATTAAAGAGATGGATGTATTGTCAGTTGAATGAAATAATGAATGGAACGAATACTATTTTATGACCTGCGAGGACGGTTTATAACCAATGTTTATTGGCATTGAATTTGAAGATCACCGTCTTGTAGCCCATCATGGAATCAATCATATGACAGCTTGTTCCACAAATGGTAAATTCCTGGGAAGAAACTCTGTTCATGGAAATTCCGTTTGATATTAGGCACACGGTAGAAGAAAGAAAAGTTCTTTGCAGTGGTGATATGGAGGCGAGTTGTTAAGGTGAAAGTTTAATTAAGATGAACTGGAAGTTGGAGCTCAGTAGAGCAACTTTCGTAAGAAATAACCATAGAGTAGAGAAAGACCTGCGACGTCTATTCTGTTGAAAAAAGTTTAGATTACGTGTATATACTCCTAAGCAATCATATTTCATCATTATAATACAATCCGCTTATCCCTTTTGCCCATAGCCCACACATCACACAACATACTCAGTTATATAAAACTTATATCGTAAAAGTAGTTAGCAGAATGGCATCTCTCATATTACTATAGTTTGGCTTTCCCAACGGCTGGTTTGTTACCTTTGTTCATTCACCGATGCTTATTGAGTAGTAGACCGCACACAAACGAAGCAACGGTGCAACAATTTATCTCATATACGAATGAGTCGCTATGACTTCAATCGTTTACTGACCACCTTGATGAATATGGCAACGGACCAACACAATTAATTTATGGCTGTGGATTGTTTGAGTTCCTGTAATCAAACAAAGGAGGGGGGAGAACAAAGATTTTGTTGGTTCGTTTTGGTTTCTTTTACCGCATATGAAACGCAATGCATTATTTAATGCCAACCAACATTAAAATAGAATGATTATTCTTTGTAATCATGATGTTCGCTTAAATATCTGATTTTGTGAGCGTGTTTTTTGTAGAGGAATAGTTTATGGAAAAAAAGTTGTGTATTTACAATTTTTTTGTAAAATCTTACTTCCTGTCAGAATCAAAATATCTCGTTCGGGTTGACTCATAAATGTAAATATAGCACAACGGATTATCTCTTTTAAGTAGATATGAAAACGGTACATACGTATAGCGTATATGGAGTTGGGCAAGATTTACATCTTTCTCTCTCTCTCTCTCTCTCTGTCTTTCTCTCTTTCTTCTGCTTTAGTCGATTAATAGGTCTTTCCAGTATATTGTTCATTCAGAGTCTTTCATGTATTTGTTATGCATTTTAAATCGGTCATTTTAGATCCATATATGGAATTTTGGTGTTAGTTTGGATACTGTGTAACGATTCTTTCAGCTTTACCAATTGTTTCGTCTACATGAATATAGCTGTGTATCGAACAGAAGATGATTGTATTCATGTTGCAGAGGTCACCGATTCTGTTCCAAATTTAAATAGTATTCGAATTTTTATGTATAGGTGCCTTAAGTACAGATTTAGAATTTTATGTATAGGTGCCTTAAGTACAGATTTAGAATTTGCTGATGTTTTTGCTGATGTGGAACGCTAAATAAATAAGCATGTTTTAAAACATAGTTCACCCCAAATAAAGCAGGCCGCGACTGAAGACGTAAGGGGCTACTGAGAAAAAGAGTGATCGTTTTCTGGGTGGTCAACCTAAATTGGGAGCTGCGTAGCGAGATGTCTGTTTACATTAGTTTTAAATTTCTGCATGTCAGTACCGTCAGGAAAACATGGAGCAGGGAGGGAGTTCCAGAGTCCAGTAGCACGAGGAAAGAAGCTTTTGGGCATCTGGTGACATCCACATGGATGGGATTTGGCAGATTGTCGGGTTGGTTTAGTGAATTTACATCGTAGGCGTACCAGGACAGCAAGCTCATCAGATCACAATTCATTGAAGTACTTGTAAAACAGGCACAAGGAAGCAACATTGCAGTGATAGCACAGGGGCTGGAGCTTGGTGGATAGTGGAGGACCTATCAAGTTAGCGGCTCTTTTTTTGACCTTGTCTAAGAGGGAGAGACTAGTGGATGATGCTCCAGCCCAGATGTGGCAACAATACTCCATGCATGGGCGGATGGTGGCTTTGTAGAGATATAGGATAATGTCAAGTGTTAGAAGTTTACTAGCACGGTACAGGGATCCCACCTTCTTTGCAGAAGCCCTTACAATGTCTTCAATGTATTTATTCCAATTCATGTTATCTGTGAATGTTAGGGCGAGGAGTTTTAATTATTAACTCTCAGGTAGGGTGTTATTTGCCATGACGATCGGTGGGTGAAGAGGTTTCTTGTAGTTATTGAAGGAAAGTAGCTTTGTCTTTGCGGCATTAAAGGTTACCATCAATTTATGACCCCAATCCACTACAACCTAGAGGTTATTTTCTAAGGATTCAGCCATTGCCTCAGATATGTACGCTACGGTTTTGCTTACATGACGAGAGTAGAGCGTGGTGTCGTCAGCAAATATTCCTATCTCAGTCTCAATGACATCAGGGAGGTCATTTATGAAAATCAGGAACAGTAGAGGTCCAAGAATGGACCCCTGGGGTACACCAGCATTGATGTCATGTTTCTTAGAAGAACGGCTATCGGGGGCAACCTGGATCTTTTGTTTTGTTATGAAGGATTTAATTATATTAAATACTTGTCCAGTAATGCCATATAAGTGCAGTTTTAGGAGAAGCCCTTCATGCCAGACCTTGTCAAAGGCCTTGGATATATCGAGCGCTACCGCCCTAGCTTCACATGCCTTGTCCAGTGTATGGTACATGCGTTCAGAGATGACTGTAAGGATATCTGCAGTAGATCGTGATTGTCTAAATCCGTATTGATGATCAGAAAGAAGTTTAGCATTAACTAGGTGCCGGACTATCGCTAGATTGATTAATAATTCAAAAAATTTAGCAAAGATCGGGAGTAGACTGATTGGACGATAGTCTAGAGGATCAGTTCTATCTCCAGAATTCTTGAAGACTGGTACCACAGAGGTAATTTTCCAACTACCAGGGAAACAAGATTCAGCAAGGCATTTGTTGTAGAGTTTGGAGAGGACAGGGGCCAGCTCAGCAAAGCATTTCTTTATTACTATTACTGGTATAAGATCTGATCCACAAGCTTTGGAGGTGTCAAGGTTTTTATGATGTCTCTGACTTGAGATGGGGTGATGACCAGGTTCTCAAGTGTGGCTTCAGTCCGCAAAGGGAATTTAGGGAGAGAGTGGTTTTCTGAGTCCAAAGTGGAGTTTAAAACGAAACACTGGGCAAGTAGTTCAACCTTATCAGTTGCCGTGCAAACAACATCGTTGTGATTTGATGGTGGGGGAATTGTCGACTGTCCATTGTTCATTACTCCAGCCGTGTAAATTGATACAGTCCTGGTGTATTTTTTGCTCTCATCAATGTCTTTACTCACTACTGAGTATTCACCCGTATATGTTTTTTGTAATCAGAATGGAGTGTTTATGTTTTGAAATTCATTCTAAAATGTAATTGGTTTTGTTTTGTTTTGTTATCTGAGAATTTTGCCAACTCAAGTAATACATCGTGTTGTTTCAATTGCCATAGTCAAGTTTTATAAATGATTGATTGTTGTATATGACTAGAGTCCATTTTCATTTCACAGTTTAGTTCTCCGACAGGAAGACTGAATAGCTTAATTGTATTTACTTTTTGCTAAAAGAGTTTAAAGAGCGTAATAACAATTTTCTAATTCTGTTCATTCTCAATGTTATAGAAGCTTCATTCGCGTCTATATATAAAGTCTTCACCGGTGACGTTTTGAAGGTCCCCAGTCCGAGTCTCGGTACTTAACGATGATTTTTTTCTAATTTTATCTTTAGGTATGAGAATCTTTTTTTTTTTTCGTTTTAACGTAGTTGACCCCAAACAAGGCAGGCCGCCATTGTAGACGTAAAGGGCTACTGAGAAAGAAAAAGGGTGAAGGTTTGGGGGGGTTAACCTAAATTAGGAGTTGCGCAGCGAGATGTCACCATAGATGAAACTACAATAGTGTCAGTTTTAATCTCACAGTTGTTCGTGTTTGTTATGATTTAATTAGTGATTTCCAATCAGTTCCTAAATCAATGTTGTTACCACTCGGACCAATCGATTGCTTTGTTACATTTTTGCTTTGAATACCTTATACGAACGAATGAAATACAACATTTTATCAAATAAAATACCAGGAAATATATATCGATCTGTTATTGGTAAGTTCTTTCGATTCAGCTTTAAATACGGACCATTATCTATTTTGGAAGCTTTTCGTTTCGGAAAATTTGAAACATTTTTTTTTCAATCCATTTAATAATCTATCTATCTATCTCTCTCTCTCTCTCTCTCTCTCTCTCTCTCTCTCTCTCTCTCTCTCTCTCTCTCTATATATATATATATATATATATATATATATATATATATACTAATACTAATAATACTACCAATAGCCTGTGGATATTATATCTACATTTTTGTTATGCTGTATGTTATCTTGTTTGTTTGTTCCCATGCACACTTAATAACGTGAAATAGAGATCAAGTCATAAAGGATAACCTCACTAAATGGTGACTCCATCCATTAAAAAAGAGATGTTGGATAACTATGCACAGTGAATGACGCCACAACATGAAACCAGAGAAAGAGAAAGAGCGAGAGTGAGAGTGATCACGGGTCGTCTATTCGTTGAACGTATAGACCTCGGGATTCTAGTAAAATACTAAAATTTTGATCTTGTTTTTGTTTTGCTTTACGTCATGTCACCCATCCTTGTTGGGTCATTTTATGCCGAAATCGTACATGTTTTTGTATACGATTACTTTCCAGGTCAATTTAAACTTGAAGATAAGCACCTGTTTTTCTTAAATGGTCACCATTTCACGGTTTAGTACTGGCCAGGTTGAACGTCGCTTAACCTCGGTGATCTTATGTCTGTTTGAAACAGAGAGTATCATCATCAGCGTAACACAAGTAGAATAAGAAGAAAAAAGGAGTAAAAGGAAGAAGAGAAGATAAAGGGGGAGAGGTTGGAGGTTGAATAAGGTGGATGAAGAAATAAAAGAATGGCAACGCGTGTGTTGATTGGTTGAATAGGGAACGTAAGTTTCAAATATTTATTCTTTATAAAGCTTTGTATAATAAGTCCTTAAATGTTATCTTGTGGTAGACGAGACGCGATACGAACGAACGCCAAAAAGCAAATGGCTCGAATTGCTACCCCTTTTATCTCTCTAGTTCGTCGGGATACGCTTTCCTTTTCACTCACCCCCAAAAAGGGAGTTCTCATAGAAACGTGTTAACTGATCCCAACCAATCAAAAACTATTAAGTCGATGCCGAGGTAATAAGCAGACGCGAACGCGATGACCCCTTTATAAAAGAACGAAGAAAGTTCGCAGAGTTCTCTTTTTCAGCCAGACAGACCCAAGAGATTGACCACGAAAGATGACACAATAAGTATACGTTCCACTCTACCGTCTGCCCTGTTGGCCGGGATGACAAGAAGAGAACAGGATACTTCAGAAATTCACGTACAAGCTTTCCTTGCCTCGCGCGCACTTACTTACACACAGTAGCAGAACAAAGTAACTCACTCACACATACAGTATCACATTACCACTCACACACATTAAAAATATACACATACCCATCTTTAGCTCCTCGTGTCTGCCTAATTAATAAACGTTTCTAACAAATAACACGAGTTGAATAAACTTTACCAAAGAAAATTTCTCCATTAAAACTAACCTTTTTATTCTTGTAACATTCTCGTTCTATAAATGTTTTGTTGATTAACCAGGGGTTTCTACCCCGCCTAATAAACCGGTATCGTCCGGGCCTTTGGGTCTAGATTTACGCCGGTCTATTGGTTGTCGGTCCTGTGCAGTTCTAGGACGTGCACCCTCCCAGGCTTTGCCTCCCCTCTTTGGGGAGGAGTAGGTTTATTGCTTACTGCCTGAGGCGTCCCTACAGGGGAATACCGACGGGGCTGCCCAGGCAATTTTTAAACAGCCAGAATGCTCAAATTCTCGAGTGCTGGTTCTTTCCTACTTTCCCGACCTTGTGTCACATCTTACCTTGTGGGAGGAAGATAAATAGAATCATGTTCTATTTCATTTTTAATTCACAAAACGCCATATATGTAGAGTTAGCGCTTGCTAGCTAGTGACCCTTTTTAAAAGAAATGAATATGCTTAGAAATTTTATAACATGGCGTTTTATTCAAAATACGTTGTGGGTGCCAGCAATCACCACGAGCTTCTAAAGCTGCTTGGAAACCGCATCAACTGATTTCACAAATAATTCTTTTTTTTTCTTATTGCTTTTTACTAATGAGTCAACACTTATCAAGGCTAAAAACCCACTCAAAGAACAAATTGATAGATGAATGGTGATAAATACTATGAGAGTATTGAAAACAGCAGCAGCTCCAGAAAACCGCATTTTTCCACATTGTCAAAAACATCGCTCGTGGAATGTGAGGACTAAAGGAAAAAAACCGCATAATTCATAAGTCTTTCTCTCCCATTTATTTCTTGTGAGAATTATATTTCAGTAATAACTTACAAATATAAGTTACAAGTATAGGGCGCTACTTTCCAATCAATCTGTATATTAATTGATACCGATCTATTTGTCAGAGTTAGTGTTCGCTAATGGGCTGAAAGACAAGTGTTCAATCCTCGGTTGAGTCATACCAAAAAACTACAAAAATGGTACTCAATGCCTCCTTGCTAAACACTCAGTATTATACGGTTAGGATCAAGTGTAAGTGTTGCAATCCAGGAAATGGAGTGGCATCCTCCCCTACATCTCGGGGTGCATTCCTACTTTTTATTGAAGAAGCATGATACGCTGTTTATGAATAAAAAACATTCCACATTTGTAGCTTTTGCCTATATTTTATAAAAATAGATATATTTTTTTAAATGCATTAACTGCTTCCCTTTTCTATTACGAGTGCAGACCCTAAAGACCAGGCATTCTAGTTAGGATCAGAGTGTAGTATCTGTTGAGTCCTCGGTCGGAAGAGGCTTTCTCGACTGAGGAACATTTTATTTTTGTCTCATGCACAGTGCTCTCCCATTAAACATCGATCTTGTGTCTAACTTTGCCCTCGTGGGGAGACCATTGCATAAGGAACGTAAATTCAAAATCAGTCCTTAAAAATATTCGGTTTTTGAAATAAATTACATTTTAATTAAATATTATAGAAAAAATACCAAAGTTTTCAAATTTAATTAAATTGGACAAGATTAATGCACATGTGTCGTAGCGTTATTTTTTTGTTAAATAAGTTTAGACTGTTAAAAGCACATTTATAAAATATTTTCGAGAACATCTGAAATAAGAGGACACACACACTACAACCAAATTGATCCACATCCCCTTCTCTTCGAGCAGGTCGGATGTTGGTATCACGGACTCTGACAGAAATGGTATGCTAGTAATTGAACCTAAGATGAAAGCAAAAACGGGTATTCCCGTTTAGCAATTGAAATGCTATTTCAACCGTAAGCCTGACAGATATATTGGGTTGGCCAAAAAGTGTGTTCGTTATTTTGCTTCTCTTAGTTTATGGGGAACCCAAACATCAAGTTTATGCAATTCATTTTCCACGCTCGATTTGGAAATCTTGAAAATGCCTACGATTTGTCTGGTTGTCAAACGGCAATATTGGTTAACTACGGCTTTTACTTGGTCGGCCAGAACGAGAAGCATCTATCACTGAAAAATGTCCTTATCGGGATCGAGCAAACCATTTCTGGCACAACAGCATTCTCCTCATACACATGGCATTTCAAATGTCGGTAGTAGTCTGCTTCCTTTTCTATTTCAAATCTGAAATACAAGCAAAAAGGTAAAAACTCATCTGCTTGGAGGCTTATTACACACTGGCGTCAACACACTCGCCACACTAAATACAGGATTTGAAGAATAGGAATAGAAAACGATTTTAGTAGGCCGGAAAGATGACATCAAAAACGAACTTTTGGGCCAACACAATATTATTTCTAACTGAAGCGAGCCAGAGAGACTAACATTCTTTTCAAACTTAAGCTTGATATATCGACAAAAATAATATTTCAAATTGAAGCGTGACAGACCGACGAACATACTATTTCTAACATAAGCCTAAGAGACCGACCGACAAAGACGGTTTTTAAAACTTGAGCGTGACATATCGACAGAAATGCTATTTAAGATTTATGCGTGACAGACCGACAAATATACTATATTTAACTTAAGTCCGACAAACCGACAATGATACTTGTTAAAACGTGAGCTTGACATACCGATGGAAATGCTATTTCATTTTTAAGCGTTATAGAGCGACTATTATATAATTTGTTATATAAGTCCGAGAGAACAGCGACGATGCTTGTTTTTATTTTTTTTTTAATTCTCAGCGGCTCTCTAAGGTGGCTACTGCATACCAAAATCAGACCGACAGAGTCTTGGGTACGCTGTGGCTGACGTGGCCTTGTTCTCTGTATGATCATGTGCAGTTCTAGGAGGTCACCTTCCCAGGCTTTATCTTCTTGCACTTTGAGAAGGGACCCAGGGTAATGCCGACGGGACTACTAAGGCAATTTTTTATTTGGCCAGAGTGCTCTTCTTCTAGGGCGTTGACTTTTCAAATCCCACTTTCCTGACGTCGTATCTAATCTTCCGCCGTTGGAAGGAGATAAATAAAACCTACGGAAATGCTATTTCAAACGTAAGCATGATAGACTGACGAATAACTATTTATAACTAAAGCCCCTACAGACCAACGAACGCGTGACAAGTCGACGAATATACTGCTTCTAACTTAAGCGCGACAGACCGATGAAAATGCTTTTTGAACTTGAGCCTCACATACTGACTGAAATGGTATTTCAAACTTGAGCGTGGCATACCGACGAATACACAAAGTCCGACTGACCGACAAAAATGCTTGTTAAAACTTGAGCTTGATATACCGAGGAAAATGCTATTATGAAGACATTGTTTACCAATGATGTATCACGTGATGCCTTCTCTGCGAAAAATATTCTGAGCGGGAATAATTACATTTGCAAATAAATTAAATAGAAATACAATTTTTTTCTTTACAACATATATCAATCGTTAAGCAAAGGAAATCTTGATATTTTAAGATGGAATCTATTTAGGTCTAAAGGGGGAAACGCGGCTGACATAATTACATATATATATATATATATATATATATATATATATATATATATATATATATATATATATATATTAGGAGTAGTGGAACGATGGGGATAGGTAAATACAGGTTAGTGGGCGAAGGAAATAGAATAAGTAGAAGTAATAGCAGCGTCTGCATAAAACAAGGATTTTAAGAGTATGAGATGAATAAATAACGTAAATAAAGAAGAAAATGAAGTCGTCGCTCAGAATTTACTCGGTAATTTAAAGCACAAGTGACGGAAACTCGACGTATATTCCATAAATTTACAATGAAAAAAATGTACTTTTAAAATATCTAGCAATTTATCTTCCCATCAGTTCAAAATACTAAATGTACGCATTAATGTACAATGTACGAAGTTTGAGCCAACGGGTCGTCTATTTGCATTTAAAAACAATTGTAATCTGCGCTCTGTTGGGTATAAGTTTTCATCGTCAGCATACTAGAAAATTATCCACGTACAGTGAAGAATTTATCCTAGGATTGCGGCTTGTTGCAATGTTATTTATTTTGATATTGAAAATTGTTTACTGGCATGATACTTTCTTGAAGGGCATTGTTTTACAGCTCATTTCAGTCGGCGTGGTTCCCATACGACTATACAATTAAGCTTCTCTAAAAAGATTTGGATGAAGATACTAGTCTGTTCTCTAATCCCAGGTCTTGAATGACTCTCATAATTCCGTATTGCTATGTAGTATCGTATAGTTTTTCATAGCAAAGAAAATTGCAATCATGTGTTCTGTTTTGAAGATTTCTCGCCTCAACAAATGGGCGGTAAAACCCGATTGCAATTTTTATAGAGATTGGTTCAACTTGTGGTACCGTGTCAACCTGCCATTTATATTCTTTCACGTACTTTACAAATACAACTTTCTCAGGTTATTGGTTTATGATTTGATGGGTTATTGGATGGAAAACTGCCCGACCAAGAAAAAACAACTAGAAGGAATATTCTTAAGATATGGTAAATATATATTATAGGGTAGCGACAAAAATGCTATTTAAAATGTAACCTGACAGACCAATAAACTGGCTAATTTAGACCTTAAGTCTGACAAATCGACGAAAATGCTATTTCAAACTTGAACGTGACAGACCGACTGACGGACATAGAATTTTATAGAGACTTAAAGATGTAACGCTGTTTTCTCTTAGTTCAGTAATCGGGTTTTCCGCATATGCTTCCAATGTTTTTATATTCTGACCAAGCTCTAATAAACCCAAAGATAAGCCCTCGGCGACACCTGAAACAATCCGTATATTTTCTGCAACTGTTAGGGATCGTTTCACCGGTATTCTTGTACACCTGAAATAAAGCGTGACTCAGTTGTAAACCGTTCCAAATACATAACTTATCAATATGATTAAAAATTTCACAGCATACTTACCTACTTAGAATCTCTTAGGGAAATGTATTAATCCATGTAATCTGTGTTAAATCTTAGGGTAGACTAGACTCTCATACTGGATAATCCCATTGACACATCGGTTTCGAAGTTAAACGACGTTGAACCTGGTCAGTACTAAATGGGTGACCATTGGGAATATCAGGTGCTGTACGTGCACTCAGCTAACCTCGACATTGTTTCCATTCGTCCTGTAATTCCCCTTTCTACTAAAATCAGGCAGTGCCGATTCAGGGGAGGTGTCGTTGGGATTGTACAACCATTGATTTTACAATTACATGCGTAGCAACCCTTACAGAGGTTATCCATTGTTTCTCAAGAGTGAACGGGAGTAATGAGACTAGACTTCCGAGCCTTGTTTTGCAACTTTTCTAGGAATAACGAAACTCCGAGAACAACAGTCTCTCTGCTTACCCCGTCATTGTCCTAGGTTGTCTTCGGTGTACCTTTGCAATTGAACTAAAGTAATATTTGTTCAAACAAAGTGCAGTTGAGGATTGCGCAACTTTGTTCATTACTACACACTTCTCACACTGTAGGCATTTTAGAGTGTATCCATTGCCTCTCATGAAAGAAGGAAATGAATTGATTACAGAGATTCTTTCTTTTCCTTTTATATTGTTTTTCTTAACTCTTTTATGTTTATTCATTCTTTTTTATTGTTTATTCGAACAGTAAACCCTTCGGCAAAGAAAAAAAAATAATAACGTTTTTGTTTGTTATTTTATTGTTGTATCTTTCATATGATTACCTCAAGTAGCTTGACTCCATCTCTGCACTCCTCATCTTTACTCTTCCGATCTTTGTTCTCCCCATCTTTATTTTCCTCCTCTTTATTCTGCATCTTTTCTCTCCTCATTTTTAGCCTCCATCTTCGCTATCTTCGCCTTTACACTACATCATTGATATCCTCATCGTTACTCTATATCTTTGTTCTACTCATCTTCACTTTCCAGCTGCGCTCTCCTTCCAAAAAAGCCAGAAGCCATGAACTGAACGCACTAAACAATAATTCACATTTTTCTCATACACTTTTGTGGTTGTTTTCACACGTGCATCGATATTTTATTCAAACTCAAACACGCGCATAAACGTAGGTATGATTAGAATGATCTTCATCATAGCATTTCTGTATGCATGCGTTAGCTATTTCTGTGTCACCCTAGATCCCCCTCTCTCTTCTTGAAATGCACACATACAGAAAGGATTCTATAATACATTTGTCTAAGATGAACATAAACATTGCCCTATTTTTAAGCATATATAATATATATATATATATATATATATATATATATATATATATATATATATATATATATATATATATATATATATATATATATACAGGGTGTTTCAAAAGTCTTGGGAACATAACGATTTTTAATAACTAATAAACTATTAGGAGTTGAAAAATGAAATTGGTACCGTTGGAAAGGTTAAAGTTTCAAGTTTTGTGGGGAATCTTCAAAGTTGCTCAATATGAGCACCATTCGTCACACGGCAGACATCTAGTCGATAGTCCATTTCCTGCCAAACGCGTTCCAGCATCTTGACGTCAATGGTTTCCACAACTGCCGTTACTCGAGCCTTTAGTTCGTCAATATCTCTTGGAAGGGGCGGCACATAGACTTGTTGCTTGACAAAGCCCCAAAGGAAAAAGTCACACGGGGTAAGATCTGGAGACCTAGGAGGCCAGGGCATGAGAACGTCATCACCTCGCCCAGATCTCCCAATCCATCTACCAGGCAGCCTTGTGTTAAGAAACTGCCTTACTCTAAGACTCCAGTGTGGTGGTGCACCATCTTGTTGAAAAATGAAGTCATCAGATTCTGCTTGTTCCAACTGAACCATTAACCAGTCTTCCAGCATGTTGAGATAGGATTCACCAGTGATAGTTGCCTCTTCAAAGAAGAACGGTCCATAGACACCTTTCTTGGAAATTGCACAAAACACGTTCACTTTTGGTGAATCTCGCTCGTGCTCAAGAAGTTCATGAGGATTCTCAGTACCCCATATGCGAGTGTTATGCTTGTTAACTTTGCCATTCAGATGGAAGGTCGCCTCATCGCTAAAAGCAAGCCGGTCATCAAAGCCGTTATCTTCCAACTTCTCTTGCATTGCAATGCAAAAGTCACGGCGAAGTGGCTTATCAGTGTCCTTCAACTTTTGGACCAACTTGAGCTTGTAAGGTACCATTTGCAGTCGTTTCTTTAAGACACGCCAGACAGTTGCTGGAGCAAGCTGAAGTTCCCTGCTGGGGTCTTCTCACTGATTTACGGGGGCTCCGCTGAAAGGCTGTCCGAACTTGCTCAACTGCATCTTCTGAAGTTGAAGGGCGACCTGTTCGCTTACTTGGGCACAAACATATATATATATATATATATATAATAACGTATGATCATATATCTATGGCAATTTGGTTACACAGAACAGTTCGCATTTTATCCCTGCATAGAATCGTCGGGCAAAGTGAACATATGTTTTTCTACTGTGTGTTTTTATATATCAAAGTTGTCTTTCCTCAAGCTAACTAGCTAATTAGATTCGTTGTTATTTCTCTCCCACTGGTTAATGTTTTCATTAGTCAATGGCTGATCTTTTTCTTTGGGGAGGGGCATTCCTCTTTTGTCAATGGGTCGAGTTTAGTAATCCTGCGTGATTGGGATACTTTCTTTTCTATTAATTTTGTTATTCGTTGCTATTTTGGATGTTAATTTAGTTTTATTTAACAAATTTATTTTAAGTTATTTAATTATTTTTTTTTTATGTATGTGTTTATCCTAAAGTAAAGTTTATTCTATGTCTACAGTTGAGTGCTATTTTGCTTTTACAGTTTAGTAAGTTTTGGGGATCTTTAAAATGTTATATTTCAAGCGTCTCGTTCAAACATACTCTACACGGGTCATCTAAATTTCGACATGTACTGGCCTATCGTACTATTTTCTACTCAATTATTGACGAGCGTCCACTTTTTTTTCAGTTTCCAGTAATTTTTCGCTAGTGATGTTTAGAATTGGCGTTTCTTTGTTCTTGAATGTGATCTAATAATTGTTATACCTTCCTTTACAGTCTAGGAAGGTTATACCTACGTAGTATTTTTTGTACTTAAGGTTTTCTCTGACAGGTATTGTGACTTGGTAAACAATGCCTTTGGCTCGACAGTTGTTTTGTAGTGGTTGAAGTGCACGAGTTCTACAGTTACAGGTTTTCTTTTCATTATTAAGTTCCTTATTTCTTTTAGGTGGTTGTTATTAGAGTTTGAGTTATTACTATTTCTATTGGTTATATTATTAGTGTTATTTTTATTGATGTTATTGATCACTTTTTACGTATGTTGTTTTTATCGTTTTCTCTAGTAATCTTGTTTAGTATTTTTTTATTGTGTGCTTTAATTATCATGTCTACGTTTTCGCAGCAACTGTATGACAGTTTAAAGTTATTTTTATTGAATATTTTGTGCAGTGGGTTAGTTAGGGGGATATTTTCTCGATGAGATTTAGGAATTTCCCGCCAAATTTGTTTTTTAGGATCTGGTTATAGAAGGGAGTAATGATATTTCTCTGTCTCTTAATTTTATTTTTATTATAGATATTGATATCCTGTAGCTTATATCTAATCTTGATATTATTATACCCGCTATTTTTTAGAGCTGTGTTGTAAATGTTGCTTAATTTCTTAAGTACATTTTCGTTGCTAAAGTTCCATTTTCTAGTATCTATTTATTTTGTTGCAAATTTTCAGGTTGCCATATACACGAGGTGGTTTATTCGTTCTTCTATAGCTGTCAACTTGTATCCGGCGTTGGACTTCCCGAATATGCTATTAACCGACATTCATCATCATAGACTTCGTTCAGTCTTGAGAGACAATGGATATACCCTGTAAGGGTGGATGCGCATGTAATTGTGAAGCTAGGGTTGGGCACTCTCGAACCACACCTCTCCGGAATTCACACCTCACTGCTTGAATCCAGTCGCAAGAAGTCTTGGACGACTGGAAACAATGCCGGCATTATGGTATTGATAAACAGTTGTGGTGATAGAGAGCCACCCTGGAAAATGCCTCTCTGTATTATTATCACACTCACGTGTTGTCCTCCGCTGTCAGTTCACGTCTCCCTGTTTCCAGTGCAGTTTATTATTATTATTATTATTATTATTATTATTATTATTATTATTATTATTATTATCATTATCATTATTATTATTATTATTATTATTATTATTATTATTATTATTATTATTATTATTATTATTATTATTATTATTATTTACTGACTAGTAGTTCTCATACGAGTTATTATCATCAATTTCTCACTGACAATAACACATGTTAAATAGCATTTCTTGTTTTTCTTTTGTTTTCTTCGGTTCATTTCTATTTTTGTTCTTCCATCTCGCTTTCTTTCCTTTTTCCTTTTCCCTTTCCATTAACATAACCCCCCTTCCCCTCTCTTTTGTTTCTCTCGTACCTCTCTCTAATCTACTGTTATTTTACTCGTTTCATTTTACTTTTTCAACGTATTTAACTTCTTTTCCTTTTCCCTCTTCTTCGTCTATCTCTCTCCGTGTCTAACATTCAGTCTCTCCGCGCTCTCACAGATCTTCTATCTCCATTCATGCCCCACACTCTCTCGCTCTCTCGGAATAAACACAACTTATAATTGTGATCATTGTCGTTATGTGCGTCTTCATTTCCATTTCGAACACCTGTCTATATAGCGTATCAGTCAGCCATCAAGACTTCACATGGCGACACGCAAGATTGGCCAAACCGTATTTTACACGAACCGCATTTTCCAATACACAGGCAACAGCAGTAATTATACATTAAAACAATCTCTCTTATCATGTGAAACATAAATGATCGTTTCATCTGTTTCTTTGGATGAACTAAAGAAATTTACTCCCCACCCTTCGTGGGTTAAGCTTACTGATAAAGTAGATAACTCGCTCCCACTTAATGAATAACACGCTATATATATATATATATATATATATATATATATATATATATATATATATACACACACACACACATATATATATGTATATATATATATATATATATATATATATTAGACAAAACATTATTAAATAACATGGAGTGTTTTTGCTTAATAAGACTTTATTTTATTTTTTTTAATTTACCGAAGTGTCCATTTAGTGTTCCAGTCAAATTGCTGTATGTAAATTCCGTGGGTTTCTTGTTTCATTTTTTTTCTTTTTTCGCAAGTACTTTCGATTTGATTCGTCAAATCATCTTCAGACGGTGTTAATCTTGGTGTCTTTAAAAATATTTACCGTTGAGTTTTTTTTATTATTATAACGGCTAGTAATTTACAACATAAAAAAGAGCGTCTATAATATTGAAATGTTACATGAGAGCGTGATTACGTTCTAAGTGCGAGCAAAATTCAAACGTTTGATTGCTTAACCGCTAAGAATTTGATTACGTTCTAAGCGCGTTCAAGAATCAAACGTATTATTGCTAAGAACTTAGTAACATTAATTACTATGCTAGACACTTCAAAATGTTGTGACTAGTTTCTTAATTCACATTATTGATTGTGGGATATTCAGTTTTTACTGGACTACAGACGAATGGCGGCGTGTGATCTTTTCAGATGAGTCTCGATTTTGTATTTCTTTCGGCGACCAAGAGCCACGTGTTTGGCGAAGATCCACGGAACGGTATAACCAAGAATGCGTCAAGAAGTCTGTGAAGTTCCCGCAGTCTTGCATGGTTTTGGGCTGTATGAGTGCTAAGGGTGTTGGTAATTTCTGCTTCATCAAAGGAAATGTAAACGCAACAGTGTACCAAGATATCATGGAAGCTAATTTACTGTAAGTGCTGGATAATCAGTTTGACAGTGACACCACATGCATCATTTTTCAACATGACTTGGCACCGACACACTCTGCCAAGTCCACAACTTCCTGGCTCCGAGAACAATCGATCCCTGTTCTTGAATGGCCGGCGAACTCGCCAGATGTTAACGTTATTGAAGCCTTGTGGGATGAGATGAAGAGGAAGCTTCGCAAAGAAAAACCTACTACCCTTGCAGCCATGAATATTGCAATACAGAACACATGGGATTCGGTGTCTACACAGATTGCGAGAAGCTTGTTGATTCCATGCCCGGCGAATTGATGCTGTTATCAAGGCAAAAGGTGTTGCTACTAAATATTGATTAATTTTTATCTGTATTTAAGTTAATAAAAAAAACTATTTTGTTTTCTTAGCTGTCTTGTTCTATTATTTTGAAACGCGAAATATTGAAAAACTGGCATTGCAATTGATATGAAAAAAAGTTTCTATCGTAAACCAACTATTTCAGTTAGTTTAGCATTATAGGAATATTTTAGCACCAATTACATCTCACAGATTGTCCTCAATAAGAATGAGAGATTATGATTAAATTACTTGCAAATCTTTTTAAACACATAAATTTTTTGAGTTTGAGATTACTCAACGAATAATGTTCTATTAAATTGAAACGCTGAATTTCCCAATGTGACAATAAACTACTCTGTGACAATAAAGTCTGACATATGCAAATATTACAAATGATTAACAATAGTTGTAATTGTTATTTACATATAGAATATTTCGCCTACACAATTTAAAAGCCGAAAATTATCTCAAACGGAATGATTTTTACAGTTTTATACACATGTTCTATTTTTTTGACCAGCACGTGTATATATATATATATATATGTATGTATATATATATGCATATATATTTAGGTATATATATATATATAAAGAGAGAGATGACTGTCTACATATTTTGATCTGAGATACGTTCAGATGTTCTTATGAGAGTCTTCGTTTTAAGTGGGAACTAGCTCATAAATGCTTATGATTACAATTCTAAATATTTTTGGTCTGATCTCAGACGGTCCTCTGGTATTTAGGTATATATGTATATTGCAATTATAATCAATAATTTAATATTTATTTGAGTAAATTCGACGAGAAACTTATGTAACTTCGAAGTTTATAATTAATAATATTAATGTAGCAGTTAAAGAGAGTTTAGTATATTTGTACTGGTTTCAAAATGACGCTTATTAAATTGTTTTTAGTTTTGATATGAAGACTTGGAAAATTTATAGTCGCTTTTTAATATTTGGATGTTCAGGTGTTTCCGACGATTATTTTTGGAAGGCAACAGAAATAAAACAAAATACTTGAAGGAACACCATATGAGCCCGAGGGAACTGATACTGCAAGAAGTCTTATAAGAAATGATTGCATCAGCCTCGGCTGATACCACACAGAATACTCGTGAAGAGTCAGGGAGTATGGAAAGACCGAGGAGGGAGAAGAACTAACCAGACATTCACTGGAAGAGTGCAAAGAGTACTGAGACCTTGGGGAGGCTTATTTCTACCCAAATCCGAGAGAAGGACAATTGTCGTTGCTAGCGAGAAATCAATTTTAAGCGGCTGTTTCGATAACGCAAAGTCATTTGCAATTGTTATTGAAAGAGGTTGAGAGTACTGGACACTTAGGAACGCTTGTTATCGCTCAGACTCCAGGGAACACCAGCGGTTATTATTAGTTAGCAATCATTGATGATGACATGTGTAAAAATTCCTAGTGAGTAAATAATAATAATAATAATAATAATAATAATAATAATAATAATAATAATAATAATACGAAGAAACAGCAGATGGGCAGATGTTCGCTAATGACCAATGATCTTTGGCGAGTGTGGTCGACATACAGTTGATAAAATCGAGAAAGAGAAAGAGAGAGAGAGAGAGAGAGAGAGAGACAGAGAAAGGAGGTGGAGTGCATGGTTGCGGTGCAATATCGATGGCCTTGTTCTGTTATTATGACGTAATGTCATGTGTCTTGCGCACCGGACCGGAAGTTGTCGATAAAAATAAAAAAAGACAAACAGTTATTATTTCTCGCGTCTGACATTTAGAGGAGCATCGTCTTTAAAATAAAAAAAAATTCTGTTTTTAGCTATTATTTTTTTACCATTTTATTCCATTTGTCTTTAAACAAGCGAAAAATGACAGCAGCAAATTAGACAATCGAAAATGAAACCCAAAAGAAACTAAACAAATACCAATATTCTTGAGATGTGTCGATTCGGGCTGCGCGTCTAGCGCTAAAAACAACTTTTCAACCTGAAGCCTGAATTAATACATTTATACGTAACAGATCGACGAAAAAAACCTCATCACATAAAGATTCGAAGACGGATCTTAAAAACGGATAATCTTATTCTGATTTATTTCATACGAATAAGTATCAGTCTTATATAAGTATAAGAGATGTTGTCCATCGGTTTGTCTGTCGGTGTGTCATCCATCAGTCTGGAATACTATTTTCAGCGTTAGTCGCGCAGATTGAATGAACGCATACTTTTTCAGTTACGTCCAAACATCTCAATAGCGGATTTCTCCGTCGACAAGTCTGTCACGCTTAAGTTTAAAATCATTTTTATCGGTCTGTCGCGCTTAAACTTGAAATAAAATTATTGTTGGTTTATCACGTTTCAGTTTAGTATGTCACACTTCAGTTTGAAATGACATGTTCATCGTTAAACGCGCAGATTAAATGAGCGCATCTTATTTGAATGGACCCACACATCCCTATCCTCTCCGTTGATCGGTCTGTCAGTATTAAGCTTGAATCAGCATTTTGTTGGTCTGTCACGTTTTATTTTGAAATATCATGTTTGGCTTGTGACGTTTTAGTTTGAAAGAGCGTTTCCATTGCTAAACGCGCAAATTCTATTGACGCATCTTACGGACATCCAATTTCATGAGAATAAACAAGAAAAAAATCGAACAAAAGAAAGAGGCAAAAAAGAACAAAGAACGAAAAAAAACCCCCACAAAAACAAGAGAATTAATAAAACAATCGGCCTTCTGGGAACGGTTGTTAAAATGATCGGAATCGTCAAGACGAAACGATTCCAGATTTCGGTTCGTCTGTCGATTCCGCATTTTTATACCCCATGAAATTTGAAATCAGGAAAAAGAAATCGTAATGGTGAAAAATTTCAAACAAACATTTTTATTTCTTTTTTATTTATTCATGTTTCGTCTCCTCATTTGTATTTATTTATTTTTATCTATTTTTTTATATTTATTCACGTTTTATTTGCTTATTTGTATTTATTTTCATTTCCTAACCGTTTTCTTACTTGTTTTTTTTTCTTATCTTTTTTTGGATCGCCTCCATTTTTTGCATGTTTTGTGGTTGTTTCTTTTATTTTTTGGTCGGTTAAGTATCCTTTTTATTTCCTTTTCTTTCAAACGACCGTTTTTATCATTTCGATAGAATCTTTACGATTTCTTTTTTTTCCATCTTTTATTTCTTTAGATGCATTTGTATCTTCCATAAATCAATTCCTTTTATCATTTTGAGCTTCCATACCTTTCCTAGCCCATGTCAAGATGTCTGTTTGTTGTCAATGTGGACGAACAATTATGCGTTTGTTTGTTTGTAACAGTATATTGTTTTTGTTTATATTTTGAATTTTTGCTCATATTATGTTATATAGATGGGAAGAAATTATGGAGGATTGTTTTTTCCGAAAACACACAGATACACACACACACATATATATATTAATTAATTTTACATACATAAAAGTAATCCATCGACACGTGTTTCTGACTATCAACCGTCATCAGCATGGCTACCCTGGTCAAGGATCGAACCCTCGGTGTAAATGTCTATAGTTTGATGCTTTACCAACCGTCTATGACGCGTTGCCCAAATATATATGATTTTTTTTATCGCCTATCAAGTTACGTAATTTTGTTATTGTTTTTACTGGCGATAGAACACTGTTGTTTTTAGGATGTTTCTACTACCTAAGCGGTTAAGAATATGCAGAATATTGCATCATATCGCCATTAATCAGATACCATTAATATATATATATTTATTAATGCGTGTGTGTGCGTGTGTATGCAGGTTTCATTGATTTATACGGAGTTTTATCTTTTTATTATTTTCTTTATTATCTTCTCGACGCGGTGAGCGAGTTTTCTGGTTTCGGGTGGTAGTTTAATCATCATGGCTCCGAGCATTGTTTCTTCGGCCATTACTCAAGCGCTTTCGATATCGCGATCATCATCAGGAGTTATGTCTTATCTTTCCTCTTCGTGCTGTTATCTTATTTTTGTGTTTTTTATTTTTAATTTTTAAGCGAAATCTCAATTTAAGCACTATACGTTGGTGGTAGTTGGCAATTCCAGTTGTCAGAGAGCTCAACTGTTACCATCGTAATAGTAAACTAAAGCCGGTGAACTAAGTCGAGATTTTCTGGTGATGTCATTGATAGTGGTTCTTACACACACTATCAATTAGGACCGGACGTTAACCGTAACTTAACGCGCGTGCCTCCATCTATAATCAGATACTCAACTCCATGGGATTATTCATTCACTTGGAAATCATATTTAACTTGTTCCTGCTATTGTGATTTTATTCCTCTGCCAAGAACACGGCGACACTTCTAAGGATATTTCATTTACTTGGAAATCATTGTAAACTTGTTCCTTTTTTCAAACGTATTTATCATTTTTAATGATGTCAAACACGAAAGAAGGTTAAAACAAATATCCAACATGACGTTCAAAAACATTGCATTATATTACGACCGCTGTTATTAAAGTTCGAATTTCAAGTTAAAAAACAATTTCAAGATGAAAAATACAATTCTAGACTAATTAATAAGTTTCACCCAAAAGAAAAACATGACTGTTTTAATTTATTACAATTCTTTTTACTATACTGTAAAAAAAACTTCGTTTAGCAAAACAAACAAACAGAGAAACACACATTTTAATTTATTTCAATAAATTTCCTATTAATGAATTATTTTGAATTATTGATTTTGTGTTACTTTAATGAATTCGTAATCTTTCATGATTGATTTATTTTTAAGTTAAAAAAATTAAAAACAAACATAATTTATCATTTTTTAGAAATGAGAGCAAATTATTAAAAAAAAACGAAAAAAAACACATTTTAATTCATTTGAATAAATGTTCTATTTATTAATCATTTTGAATTATTGATATTATTAGATTATTAGATATGTGTAAATATTAGAAAATCACGTTATATTATTTCTCCAATGTTATTTAATTCGAGAATTTAATTTTTTTAGAGTTATATTGATTTTATTAATACGGAATTTAGGAACTTTTTTTGTAATATATGAGAACTATATTTTAAGACATTTTTTAATTGTTAACATCTACGATGCTTTATTTTCATGAAAAAAAAATGAATTCATTTGTTTTTTAGTACTCTGTGATATAACTTTAGTAAAGGTGTTTTTGTTAAAAATATCAACAAATATCATTTTCTTTTCGGAAATGAGAGCAACTCTTATCCAATTATTCAGCTAAAACTAATGATAATGAAATGTTCATATAAAGAATAAAACTGCCTAAGAATAGGGATTTGTCTTCTTGTGTTTATAAACCAAGTGATATTTCCATGCAGCATAACTGATACTAGTCTTTTCATTCGATGGAGACCAGGTTGTCATAACAATCAACTCAAACATTAAAAATAATCCGGAAAGAATGAACTTATTAAAATAATGAATATTAAATCAGGCAAATTATTTTCAAAGGAAAATCTTCATGTTTTTAAAATGAAAAAATTATGACAACACCATTTTATTATTAAGTATTTTTTGCTGTCTTGCTTACGCAAATTACACGAAATAATACATTTTCTGTAAGGTTTCTAATAAAGTAATGGGTTAATTATATTACGTGATCGTTAATTAATAAATACTGAAAATGTAATTAAAATGGGTTGATTTCCTGGATTTTGATGAGTTTTTAAGTGAAAGGAAAGGTTAAAATGCTCATAGTCTGACTCTTCGACAGCTCTCGTTTGTAACTATACAGCATGGCGTCATTTCCCAGTTAACAGGCCTTACGTTACTATATTACGTTAGCCACGGCTCAACCCAAGAAATATGCATATTTAAGTCATCCACAGACAGATTGGTATCCCAGCTC
This sequence comes from Sepiola atlantica, assembly GCA_963556195.1. Lineage (NCBI taxonomy): Eukaryota > Metazoa > Mollusca > Cephalopoda > Sepiida > Sepiolidae > Sepiola > Sepiola atlantica. The sequence goes on from OY744519.1 coordinate 58,417,404, forward strand.
TCCAGTGTGACCAGGTACACACACATACACACACGCATATATATATATATATATATATATATATATATATATATATATGAAAATTGAACACACATATATATATATATATATATATATATATATATATATATGTGTGTGTGTGTGTGTGTGGGTGTGTGTGGGTGTGCATTAGGTTATTTCGAGAGGCAGTGACGTGTGTTTATCTTAAGATGACACACGTTACAATTTTCAAGCATGCCGAACCTATTTGACTGTTGTACACATTTGAATTGAGTTAATGTCTTTTTCTTTTAGAGGCTATTTCAGTTGTATATAAGACTTCAACTTCCGTTTGAAATTCTAATTGAAACGTTTATTCATTGAAAGTGATGATTTTATTTTATCTTCATAATTAGCTTAGATCTTGTAATTTGCTTCGTTAATAATTAAGAACATGGTTAAAATGTCTTCTCGTGTTCTCTTCTTTTGGTACTCATTTCTATTAATTAACTTAGTTTGATACGTTTTAATTGAAATTCTAGTGCGCCCCGCTGATTATAGCTTTGATGAGCACCCAATACTCGACTACCTCTTCTGACGTCATCGAGACAGCTTGTTAATTGATTGAACGGCAAAAAGGAAATTGATTTCAAATAATAAAAAAAACGCTTCGTTCAGTAAGAATTGCTTACAGAAGCCACTCAACACCAACACCGAAGTAGTAGAAGAACGCGTGATATAATGACTAGCAATGCGAATTAGTGATTTGGAAAACCGAGTTCAATTCCGGTCGGATCCATCACATTTAATTATGCACTAAGATATTTGGAAAGGTACGGCGATGAATAAAACGAGGAGATAAATAGGCATATCATAGAAATATCTACAAGAATTTATCATGCTAGTTGTACTTATCTGTCGTTGCCCGGATGCAGTTTAGCCATTTTAGTTTTTAATTTTTATTGGTTTGCACATTTTTTCAATCCATACAGAAAAGTAAATACAATTTTGGTGCAGTGATTATTTCAAAATGTTTTATATTATCAGTCGTCTGAGCTGTACTAAGTAATTCTTTTCGAAATAAATCGTAGCAGAGTATGCTATTTTATTGCTAATAACATGCTACAACAATAGCAAATGAAAATTAGCTAGTCAGAAGCAAACTTTGATTTGTCAGCGTAAAACTTTCTTGGGTCTGACGTATAAAATCTGACAAGATCACTTCATAGATTTAAAAAAAAAGCTTTTATATTTTCAGATCGCCCAAATAATTTATAATTCTTTCTTTTTCTCCTGAATAGTATCGAAGTATGTAGTTACAAAGGGGGTAGGCGTAGAATATAAAATACAGATGTAAATATTGACACTAAGACAAGCTTCCCTAAGTGCGTTAAATAAAAAACAAATGAAACATGAGTTCTCTCCCTCTGCGATCACTACTACTTGAATAATGTAAACAACCATTAATCATAACTTTTGTAGTGACGGACCTAATTTTCTCGAAAAATCTGGCACACTCACTTTTCTACGTTCATTGTCATACTATTTCATGCCAAAGGTTTGTGAAAATAAGAAGACAAACAGAATAACGGACAAACGGATTAACGGACAGTGACGATAGTAACACTTATTTTATGATTACCATCAACGATCAAAAAGTGAAGGTGAAGAAAAAGCAGACAACAGAAGAAAAAAGAAAGAAAGAAAACAATGCGAAATAATGGATTCTAACATTTAATGCTGCTAAGACAAAACTCCTTTCCATCAACAACTACAAAACCCCTCTTCAACCACTGATTTCCATAGCAAATAACACCCTACCTGAGAGTCCAACGTTCAAAGTCCTCGCCCTAACATTCACGAGGAACAAGAATTGGAACAAATACATAGAAGACATTGCCAAGGCTGCTACTAAGAAGGGGGGCTCCCTCTACCGTGCTAGAAACTTCTCACACCTGACATTATTCTGTATCTCTACAAAGCCACCATCCGCCCATGCATAGAGTATTGTTGTCACATCTGGGTTCTTTCACCATCCATTAGTCTCTTCCTATTAGACAAGGTCCAAAAAAAGAGTCTCTAATCTGATAGGTCCCTCACTATCCACCAAGCTCCAGCCCCTGTCCCATCGCCGCAATGTTGCATCCTAGTGCTTGTTTTATAAGTACTTCAATGGAATGTGATTCGATGAACTTGCTGTTCTGGTGCCTCCTCGACGTAAATACACTCGACCAACCCGACAATCAGCTAAATCACACCCATTAACTGTGGAGGTCCCCAGATGTCAGAGATATTTCTACTCCTATAGCTTTTTTCCTCGAGCTGCCGGCCTTTGGAACTCCTGCCTGCTCCGTTTTTCTCGACTGTACTGACATGCTAAAATTTAAAACTAATTTGAACAAGCATCTCGCTGCATAGCTCCCAATTTATAATGCCCCCTTTATCGTTCACCCTGATTCTCAGTAGTCCTTTACGTCTACAGTGGCAACTTGTCTTGTTTGGCGTGAACTAAGTTAATATATATATATATATATATATATATATATATATATATATATATATATATGTGTGTTTGTGTATGTATATACATATATATATATATATATGTATGTATGTATGTATATATATATATACTGAAGGATGAAACTCATACGTATAAAAACATAAACAAAAATTTATAATTATTTGTCGCCCCCAACATATGCTGTTCATTGTAGTGAGTAGTATTAATACAGCCGTTAAAATCATAGCTTCAATGTATGTTCCTTTATAAGTTGAACACTGTTGACGTTGACTGTCTATAATAGCTGTATAAAACTCTCACCATTTATGTATTTGTTCATGCTGGGTAAGACGTCGGAATTTGACTTATAAAAAACATATGTTCCGGGGTTTCGAATCCTGCGACCGGCTTGAATAATTATCTTTACACTGACGATTCTGGAAGGATAAAACGTATACGCATGTTGATATATATATATATATATATATATATATATATATATATATATATATATATATATATATATATATATATATATATATATATATATAGAGAGAGAGAGAGAGAGAGAGACTCATTATCACGCGATGAAAAAGAGCTTCTTAGCCTTGAACCCAAATTTATCACCACTCAAAGAATCAACAACAACACGAAGCTCAACATAGAGCCACAATTTTGCAGGAAAGCTTACCACCTAAAGTTGCTGGCCACCATCAATCACACCGCACATGACAACACACCGCTAAATTCCCTGTATACCAACTTTATCACCCACTACATCCACCATCCAACAACCGCGATCTAGACCTCAAACTCACACACATAAAACATAGCATACTCTCTATCACACAACAAGAACAGACAAACATTATATCCAATTTGACATGGTCACAACGAACCACACTTCAAAACTTAAGAGATAAAGACCTTGTATTCCTTCTCTCTGACAAAGGGAAAAATTATGTGTTATCTCACGCGACACATACGACACACTGGCATTCACACACCTTATCAATGACGCGCTCTACACACTTGTTTCTAACATTACTTCCAAACAAATTGAGAACCAGATTAATACAGCCTGGACCATCATTTGCAAAAAACGAAACATCCCTAATAACTATAGCCATAACCCCATTACACGAAACAGTAAAATTCCTACTTTCTATCACCTCATCAAGACTCACAAAACCGGCACCACCACACAAATCAGACCCATAGTATCCAGCATTGAAGGATCACTAAACAAAATATCCTAGCTCCTTTCCCTTAAACCCCATATTCAGAACCTTCCCCGGATATGTCAGCTGCTCGGATGAAGTCATCCGGAGGTTTCATCTACTATCACTATAACAACGTAAACACAACCGATATGCCTTCAGCCTTGACGTCGCCACCCTCTAGACTTTTGTACCTGCATACGCAGCAGTAGACATAATTACTGACTGCATTTCATCCAGCGACCTCTATTGCTTCGGCTTCACCACAACTGATATACATGGACTCTTAAACATAATAATAGACAAAACATATTTTACATACAAACAAAACACATAAACAGATAACAGGACTGTCTATGGGGTCCAGCCTCTCTTTTTTCTTTATAATTAACCTAACGCTGAACCTACCCTATCACATATAAAATAACATCCAGAGAATACATATCGAGGTGTATCGAGACATATCGAGGTATTATATATATACTAGACCACCCGTGACCCGTTGGGTCAGTTTGTTATATTAGCTATGGAATTCATGTATGAGCGTGACACTTGTGGCATAAAGAAAATAGTTTTTTTTTACATAACAGAAGCATTTCTATGAAAGTATATTAAAATGAAAAAAGAATATAGATTTCTATGAGTCGTTCTGTTTATTATAATTGTTTTTTTTTTTTAAATTACAGTTACTGAATTATAAGTGGTTGGTTAGGGCGATTTGAGAAAGGAAGGGGGTACAGCCGTGGCCACCGAGAGACAGCAGGCTTTCTCGCGTACGTAACGAAAACAGACGGAGTAGGAGTGGTGAAATCTATGAGAGGGAAAGTGGGAGGTGGTTTCGTTCACCGACCGCTCGTATGGCTGATATTAATAATGAGTGTTGTTTTTTTTGTTTGTTTGTTTTTGTTTTTTGAAAGGGAGGTGTTTTTTGAAACTGCGACAGACTTTACGAAGTCTTCCCGTTGAATGTTTTTAGCCGTGAAGAAAACAAAAAAACTATTTGATGAAATTAAATGAAATTGTTTATATTAAAAGACTAAAACAAACATTGCTAAAACTCTCAGTATTATAAGGTCAGGATCAAGGACAATGAAGCAGTCCTGGGAAAAGAGTGGCGCCCTCCCCTACATCTTGGGTTAGTTGATAATGTAAAGAGATCCTCTACTGTAATCGGGCAATTTAGCCTTTTATAAAGTCTGAAATTAGCGACCACCTCACCTAAAATAAGCGAACGCCATTTTTGTTTGACGAATTTGACAATATAACTAAATAAATATTTGAAATAAAAAAAATTAATTTCTCAGATGTTAACCATACAATATCATTGCCCTTGTCTTATTTTTACGTCTCTATTTGGTACTTTGTTACATGGGGACCCGGGCTAACTTTGACCCTGACCCTAACTTTAACCCTAACCCCCAATGACCCTGAACTTTATAGGTAACCCTACCCCCCTCCCTAACCCTAACGACGGGGTCAAAGTTAGCGCGGGTCCCAATCTAACGAAGCACCATCTATTTGTTAGTAAGTTACGCTTGTTTTATTATGAGCACCCCCCCGGATAAGAGTGAAATATTTGAAAAAATTAATAATTTGCCTTCCAATAACGCGTGTACGATGGACACTCTACTAAAAAGGGTTGATATACCGTAAAAACTGGTAGGCTTCCGATAGTAAACGAAATTATACTTGTTACTTTTTTTTTCGATTAGATTTTCTTTTTTATTTTGCTTTGAATCACGACTTTCCTCACTTTCGTTTTTGTTAAATTTTTTTTTTTTTACTTTTTGCGATTTATTTATTTGTTTTTATTGCGTTTTCACTTTTCAATTACGTTTATTCTCTCTCTCTCTCTCTCTTTCTTTATCTTCTCCCTCTATCTCTCTCTTACGAACACAAACTTTCTCTTTCTTTCGTACGCGCTCTCTGTGTTTCACTGAAAAAAAAAAGGAATTCCACAGTGTTTTCTACATCAATTTGTATAATTTACTGTTAATAAAATTATCCGGTGGCTAGAAATATGCACATATCTTACTCACCAAAATTTTGCGTGACGGGATGGAAGTATATATATTTATTATATTACTCGGTTGTCGGGGTAAAAGCTGTCTCTCCAGCAATCACTATCGGTCGCGACTCCCCTCCCCCGTTGTCAGGGGCAAAAGTAAATACTAAATCTTATTAAATGAGAGTGTCAGATCGTGACACAAAATAAGAAACTTAACTTCTCAGATGTTAACTATACAATATCATTGTCATTGTCTTATTTTTTACTATCTCTATTTGGTAGTTTGTTACATTGGGACCTGGGCTAACTTTGGCCCTGACCCTAATTTTAACCCTAACCCCCAATGACCCTGAACTTTATAGCTAACCCTAACCCCTCACTGACCCTAACCCTAACGACGGGGTCAAAGTTAGCGCGGGTCCTAATGTAACAAATCACCTTCTATTTGTTAGTAAGAGACTTTTTGCGATTTATTTATTTGTTTCTATTGCGTTTTCACTCTTTCTCTATCCCCCCCCTCCATCTCTTACGAACACACACTCTCTCTTTCTTTCGACCACGCTCTCGGTGTTTCACTGAGAAAAAAAAACAAAACAAAACAAACATTGCTTATTGTCCGTTCAAAACATTTAAAAAATAAATACTGGTTCCTTACCATCCAAAAATAATAAATAAATGTTTTAACACTTTAAGAAGTGGTGCAAATAAAAAATAAATACTTAGTTCAAACTATCATTGAAAAAAAAAACATTGCTTAACGTCCGTTCAAAAACAACAACAAAAAATAATAGACATGCCCTAAAAACGTCAAAATAAAAAACAAAAAATAGTTTTAAGTTTTAAGCAACACAAAAAAGTACTTTTTGACCGGGTGATTAAAAAAAATGTATTATTTCTTCCCCTTCCGCTCGAAATGTAGAAGAAAAAAATATTAGCGGCTGGTTGGGATCGAACTATAAACCAGTCGGGCCAAAAACAAAAGTACTACGTCGCTTACCGTTGCGCTAAAGGGAAATAATTAAAATACGATGCAGAAATTAGGCTAATTAAATGTTATTAATAATCTAGGTGCGGCACGCATGCGCAGAGCGTTTGCCGGAAGCGTGACACACGTACGTACACCTTAGCGTATTAATATATAGATTGTTGTTGTTTTGTTTGTTTGTTTTTGTTTTTTAAAAGGGTTTGAAACTGCGACAGACTTTACGAAGTGCTCCCGTTGAATGTTTTTAGTCGTCAAGTAAACAAAAAAACTATTTGATGAAATTAAATGAAATTGTTTATATTAAAAGCGATATAAAAATTTCCAGAATGAAAAATTGCATGCGTTCGTTAATCGTAAGAGATTAACGGAATCGGAATAACAGATTTAAGACGATGCTATTTACGCATGCGCAACCGGATGTTGAAAACCGGAAAGCTGAAAGCTGATTGCAAACATACAAGACAATAGAGTTTTAGTAGTATATATATATATATATATATATATATATATATATATATATATATTAATTTTCAAAAACATTTGTAATGTTGACTATTCTTGAATTCTTTTGGTACCCAATACCCTTTACATTGTAATATAGCTTTCTAATCGATAATGTTTTGCACTTCATGATATATTTGGAGATTCATCACTACAAAAACATTCTGCTCATTAGAATATGAATATTTTGATTTTCTCAAATTAATAATATTTATCAAAACTTAGAAAAATTATTGGTTTTCTTCTTCTGAGGAGAAGATTTCCCCTTTTCAAAATGCATGGGTTAAAGGACTTTCTTATAAATTATCATTTGTTGCAATCAAGGGAGGCGCGATAAAAATGCTGAGTCACTGAAAAAGTCCCATAATCCCTTGCCGGATGTACCCGGTCTTGCCATAAATTCTGTCCGATTGCATCAGGTCATACCATAACTTCTGTCCGGATGTATCAATAACATCATAGGAAGGCTATGTTAAGAGTGTGCAGATGAAAAGGAGGAGGAATCAGTAAGAGTGATTTTAGTAATTCTCTGGATGCCTCCTTGATTTTCTAAGTACTCAGCGTTGTCCGGGAGAAAAGTGCTCAATATCCTAGATAAAGCTACTTTAGTGATAAGTTTGTATAATATTTTAACGCCATCTACGTTTCTCTTCAGACTATTGTGCACATGGAAATGAGGGGAAATACGTATGAGTGATTTTAGTAGTGCTCTGGATGCCTCCTTGATTTTCTAAGTACTAGGTGTTGTCCGGGAGAAAAGTGCTCAATGTCCTAGAAAAAGCTACTGTGCAGATGAAAAGGAGGGGCGATCAGTAAGGGGGTGCTTCTGGTGTTTCTACACTATAGGACCCGGATGCTTCTGCAGAATAAGGACCATGGGTGTTTCTGCAGTATAGGGGCCAGGGGTGCTTCTACAGTATAGGACCCATCACCGGGGGTGCTTCTACAATATAGGACCCGGAGACTTCTGTAGAATAGGGACCTTAGGTGCTTCTGCAGTATATGGACCAGGGGTGCTTCTACAGTATAGGACCCAGAACCGGGGGTGCTTCTACAATATAAGACACGGAGGCTTCTGCAATATAGGGACTATGGGTGCTTCTGCAGTATACGGACCGGGGTGCTTCTGGTGCTTCTACAGTATACGGATCAAGCACCGGGGGTGCTGCTACAATATGGTTCTTTGATATGACCGAGGCGCCTAGGATTTTTTTTTCTTTCTTTAACTAAAAATATTTTAAATTATGGAGGAGGGTAAAAAAATGGGGGTGTCCAATTTTTTTTTTTTAATTAAAAATATATGTATGGGGGAAGATAAACAATTTTTTTGTGGGGGGGGGTAATTTTTTTTTCTTTTTTAAGCTAAAAATATTTCTATCTATGGTAAAAAAAATTTTTTTTCAGGCGGCGGGTCAAAATTTTTTTTTTTTTAAATTAAAAATATTTAAATGTATGGGGGAGAATGAAAAAAAATTGGGGGAGGGGTAATGTTTTTTTTTTTTAATTAGACATATTTCTATGTATGTGGAGGGTAAAAAAAATTGGGGGGGTTCAAAAAATGTTTTTATTTAAAAAATATTTTTTATTCAAAATATTTCTATGTATGGAGGAGGATACAAAAAACAAATTGAGGGGATGCAAAAAAATTTCTTGTTTTCTTTTTTTAACCTAAAAATATTTCCATTTATGATAGTGACACTACATGAATGTACACTATTTTGTTTTTCTGACACGAAAGGGGCACATTAATATGAGTTCTTAGGTAGGCGAACTGGCCTGGAGATAGGTACATATATAGTATGTGCACCCTTGCAGAGATAGGTAAGTATATAGTATGCGCACCAGAGCGGCGATAGGTATATATATAGTATGTGCACCGGGGTGGTAATAGGTACGTATATAGTAGTGCATAGGGGTGGCGATAGGTACGTATATAGCATGTGCATAAGGGCGGCAATAAGTACTATATAGCATGCGCACCGGGGCGGCGATCAGTACGTATATAGTACACGTTATGGGGCTGCGATCAGTACGTATATAGCACGCGCACCGGGCGGAGATAGGTACGTATTTAGCATTCGCACCGGAGCGGCAATAGGTACATATTTAGCATCCACACTGGGGCGGCGATAGATACGTATTTAGCATTCGCACCGGGGCGGCAACATGTACATATTTAGTATTCGCACTCGGGCAGCGATAGGTACTTATGTAGTTGGCACACCGGCGCGGCAACAGATACGTATTTAGTATTCGCACTCGGGCAGCGATAGGTACTTATGTAGTATGCACGCCAGGGCGGCAATAGGTACGTATTTAGCATTCGCACCCGGATGGCGATAAGTATGTATATAGCATTCAGGGGTGGCGATAGGTACGTATACAGCATGTGCACATGGGCGGCAATAAGTACGCATATAGCATGCGTACCGGGGCGGTGATAGATATGTATTTAGCATTCGCTCCGGGGCGACGGTCGGTACGTATATAGCACGCACACCGGGACGGCGATAGGTACGTATATAGCATGCGCACCGGGGCGGCAGAAAGGTACGTATTTAGCATTTGCACCGGGGCGGCGATAGGTACGTATTTAGCATTCGCACCGGGGCGGCGATATGTGCATATTTAGTATTTGCACTGGGGCAGCGATAGGTACTTATGTAGTTGGCACACCGGGCGGCAATAGGTACGTATTTAGCATTCACACCGGGGCGGCGATAGGTACGTATTTAGCATTCGCACCGGGGTAGCGATAGGTATGCATTCAGCATTCGCACCGGGGCGGCGATAGGTACGTATTCAGTTTCTGAACAGGGCCGCGATAGGTACTTATATAGTATCTGCGCTGGGGCGGCGATAGTTACGTATATAGTGTGAACACCGGGCGGAGATAAGTACCTATATAGAAGGCGCAGACAGAGGTGGTACTTTTTATAGAAATATGTCATACTATTGGCCTTGGCAACGTAGGAGGAATGGTGGGGAAGAAACAGCTTTCGCAAAAGGCAACATTAGAAAGTAGCGGTGAAATGGGGCGACCATTGTATTGAGGCATAGCTTTTACGAAAGTAGTGACATTCCATGAAAAATGCCAGTAATGAAATCATATGCCCTTAATAGGGTTAAGATGAAAATTCATATACACTAAACACTAAATATACAAAAGCAAAGAAATTCCCAAATTTTTACACTTTTATTGTCATTAAGGGTATGCGAGCACACATAGAATATTATAATATAGTTGTAAAGTATGTAAATTTACATTAATCTTATTACATTTTTACCTATAATAATGCTTTATTTATTGAGCATAGGATTTAATATAAAATACTTATTTTATAATACTTGAAAATGTTATATATATATATATATATATATATATATATATATATATATATATATATATATATGCATCACTATTGGTTTTATATTGATCTAATAAAAAGGGATTATCAGTGGTCAGGAATGGAGGCAATCGTCCATGGCAGATAAAACATGGTTTTGGGATATCGAATTTCTCAAATGGAAATATGTTTTTTTCAGTCGGTGTTATTTGTTTCGACGCCATTTTCTTTTTTTCATTCGTTTTAGTTGTTTCCTTATTTCATTTTGTTCCGAGGAATCTATCGTTCTCATCTTTGTCTTTTATTCCGCCGTGAACCGTTCGATTCCATCTCCCGACTTCCTATTTCAATTTCTGTCAGAGACAAAATTCTTGACAAAAAAGAAAAAAATCTAATCTGTCGAATTCTTTTACATTCACATCATCATCATCATCATCATCATCATCATCATCATCATCATCATCATCATCATCATCATCATCATCAGCAGCAGCAGCAGCAGCAGCAGCAGCAGCAGCAGCAGCATTTCGACATAAAATATATATTTCTTTTTGTCTGCTTTTTTTTTTTAGTATTTCTTATTTATTTCTTCTTCATCATCTGGTGATTTTGTTTTCTTGACAAAATGTATTTCTCGTCCGACCGTCCACACAATCGCCGACCTTTGACACGAACTCCCATTGTTTCTTACGATTTTTTTTATGTATTTTCACTATTTGTTTCTTCTTTTGTTTTGATTTTATCTTTAGATTAATTTTCTATTTCCTTTCGAAATTTTTTAATTAATTTTCTTTTATTTCCTACTACTACTACTACTACTACTACTACTACTACTACTACTACTACTACTACTACTACTACTAAAACAACAATAAAACACGCTATCTTCCCCCACAAAGATCGTGGTAGCATCTGCATCGTATGATACTGAGAAGATGGAAAGACCGAGAAGGAAAAGCACCATCCAGACCATCACTGGTTAAGCATGCAGAATAATAGAATGTTGAGAAATTTCATTGTCACTCAAATTTCAGAGGAATCCAACGACCGTTATCAGGTTGAAGAATTGCATGCTAAACGCCTGTTGCTATAATGCAACTTGATGTGCAACGCGATTGAAAGGCGCGGAGAATACAATAAATCTGGGGGGACTTGTTGTCACTCAGACTCCAGGGAACATGACCTCAGTGATCACTGGTAATGACTCGTGTGAGAATTCTTTTAGTATGTAAATAATATTAATGCTATTGTAATGCAATTGTGGCCGTAGCGTAATTTCGGGGATGTGACTCGAATTTAAAAGCTTTGGGGATGTAGAGTCATATCTTAGTAACTATTGTTTCCAAGTTCGTTCTGAGCCCGAGTGGTCGTATCTTTGAATGTTCTATTTATGGATTTAATAGAATGTGTGATGGTAATGACATGAAACTAGATCGGCTGATATGGTCTATATTTTGCAGTTGTCGGAGAGCGACTTCACCACTTAGTCGCCATTACTCCCCGGTCCATTAAAACCAGAAATAATTCCATCCATGGGTTAAATATAATCAGCCCTGGGTATGACGTATAAACTGCACCCAATAATGATGCCAAAGTTTGAGAGATTTAGAGAGTGTATAGTTCCTACAAAGTAACTATTACTCCCAAGTCAACTCTGAGAGAGAGAGAGAGAGAGAGAGAGAGAGAGAGAGAGAGAGAGAGAGAGAGAGAGAGAGAGAGAGAGAGAGACCTTTACGGGCTCAATTTATGGTTTAAAAAGAATCTGTCTTTGGTATGACATGAAACTATCCAGTGGTTAGGACCGAAGCTTTGAATAATGTGGGATGACCTTGCATTTGTCTAACTTGCGTTACATCCGCTGGTGAGGCTCAAATTTGAGAGCTTTAGGGAATTTGCAGTTACTCCCAAGGAGTAGGGATATCGTTACGTGTCCTGTCTCTGGTTTAAATAGAATCAGTCTTGGGTATGACATGAAACTACATCATCCAGTTTGGAGAACCGAATTTGGGAGTGTTGAGGAGTACTGGCATTACAATTAGATCAACTCTGACCCGGAGGAGTGGTAGCACCTGTCAGGGTCTCATCTATGTGTTAAATAGAATTTGTCATGATGCGTGACTAACTATTTAAAGATATTAAGTAAAACATTTACGCAGCTAATTTTGTTTTAAATAAACCTAAAATGGTTGATATGCTGCGAAACAAACAAACAACAAACGAAACCTAACGCTTGTTTTTGTTGTTCTTCTTATCATTAGTTCCCACGCCAGTTGTTGTCAGTTATTTATCGTTAATTTTCCATGGATTCTGAGTGAAAGCAGGTCTTCCTAGATTTAGAACACTCCTTGTTTGATTCCACTTCTGTTATAACACACTTGATGTTCTCGTATCAACCGTTACAATTGATTTCGCCCCAATGATGTTTTCCCTGGAACCTAACTGACAATATGACTCCTTAATATTCCAGTACTCTACAGTCCATTGAGTGCAAATTTATTCCAATTTATCTGTTGAAGTATTGAATCGTTGCATTGCGGATTATCGGGAATGAATAACAACTTATTATTATTTTATTTTTTTCCATTTGAAATCGGAAAATTATTTTTTGGTGCATGATGATAACGCGTCTCCTTAAGAGCCGATCCGTATATATATATATATATATATATATATATATATATATATATATATATATATATATATATATATATATATATATATATATATATAGTCTAAAGAAGCTTTGAGTTATTTTAAACAAAAAGACAAAAGAAAAGAAGGAAAATGCAGTTTAAATTCCCACAGAAATTAACTAAATCCAAAATAGTGCAGACTTAACATTCGTTGGAAAATTCATAAAAAAATAAAATATATAATAGTAAGTAAATAAAATAAAAAGGGGAATTAAGTATCTAACAGTGAAACAAAAACAGGAGACCTCAACGTAAGCATCTAATATTAACACGGGGATCATCAGCTGTTTACCATGAAACTGTTTCGGAGATTTAAAAACAGGACAGTTATATGCATGGCTCTCCAATGGTACAGATCAAACTACCATTTCCCCAATCAAGTGTCGAAATAATTCAGCTTAAAATGTTACTTATATAAATTAATAATAATAATGATCAAATATATATATATATATATATATATATATATATATATATATATATATATATATATATATATAGAGAGAGAGAGAGAGAGATAGAGAAGAAAGATAGAGAGCGAGAGAGTACAGAGTAGTGCAGCATCAGTGCAGTTCCAACGAGAGAAAAATGTATATTTAAAGAAATGAAGCTAGCAACATTTGTAAAAAAACTTTTTCCAACAATTGTTTTTTATTTTTTAATTATTTTACATTTTATAATTTTAAAATTTTATAGCCTTCGTGCTCTCTTCAGATATATTTTCCATTTGAAGGATATGTTTATTTTAAACAGTTTGGCGTGTCTTCTCATTTGCGTGTGTGTATGCGTTTTCATATTTTTTGTTTTCTCTGAGTCAAAGTTGTATGTTTTTAAAAGTATGTGTGATTCTGACTTTTATTTTTTCCGGTTATCTTCGTGTGTGGTGGTTGAGTATATTTTGGCCAGAATGCTTATAGTCCGTGTGGCCAAAAGCAACCTCTTTTTAAATTTTCTTAAACATATATGCACATAATTGTTGTGGTGATGTTTGATTTTTAGAACATGATTACATAAAATTGATTATGTCATGAACCGTTAACTTTTCTGAGTTATAATATATATATATATATATATATATATATATATATATATATATGTATATATATATATATATATATGTGTGTGTGTGTGTGTGTATATATATATATATATATATATATATATATATATATATATATATATATATATATATATATATATATATATGATGTTAGTTGAGCTCAATATAATTTGAACATTGTTCCAATAATTCAAAACCAACTACTATTCGGCGTACGATCGTTTTCAAGATTTTTTGAAAATATTTTATTGTTGATTACTTTTTGTTATTTTTTGATGAAACCAAAACGTTTCTTCGTCAACATTTTATAACATCACGTACAAAAGTTTCTTTAAAAAACATCAGATTTCAGTACCAAGATTAAACACGACTGACAGAGGTTTTGTAGCGGAAGAAGGACAGGGAATTGATTGATTAATAAAAACATTCAAAACATTAATAGCATTCACCATACAGGTTGCATTGAGGGAGAGAAATTACATAGAAGGAAAAATGCATAAGTGAAAACTTCATCAATAAAAAAAATAAAAATAGAAATGTAAACAATGGAAGGATTGAACACTATTAAGATCGATAAGAGAATTTTTTTATAACAATAAATAGTTTAGGATACTATAACATCAAATCAAATAAAATTAGGTGAAGTTAGATGTGGTATATAAGATAGTAAAATTGATAAATAGAGTAATACAATAATAATGACTGATAAATAGAAAATAAATGAGAATATATTGAAATAATACAAATTAACAATTAAATAAACAGTTACTTAAGATATTGATAAAAACAAACAAAATATTGATAAAGAAGAAAAATGTAAAGGAGGAATAAAGAAATAAATAAAGCGAGAGTAAATTTTATGTTTTTTTATATAAAAGGTAGAGTGTATTATTTTAGATGACTAGAAATTGAAGTAATTAAAAGATAAAAGTCTATAAAAGAATAAGTCGTGATATACCTAGAAGTTACGGCATAGTTCGAAAATATAATTCTATTCTTAAGAGGAGCACGTATCATAATTAGGTATATTTAAAACTAGAAACACTTTTGATAGGTGGCTGGATTTTATTCACATATATAGAATACCAGAAGAGACAACGAATGTTATGAATTTTAACGCCAAAAGAAAATTTGGGAAATATTAAAGAAAATCTCCCTATTATTTCGGTACAGGTTCAGGTAAACAATGGGATTCTTAAATGACTACAAAGACACAAAACTAAAATTACCCATCAACATTTAGAAACAATATATATATATATATATATATATATATATATATATATATATATATATTATTTGGTTTTTATAAGGAAAATATATGTTCAATTTTATGTTCCTTAAAGTATCCGAAAATTTTCAAATACAAGCTGAATAAAGATTTATTATAAATTCAAGACATATAATATTATATTAATTCCATTCCAAAGTCCATTTAAAAAGCAATCCAAAGATATAATTTACATCAGTTCCTTCAATTCTTTATTTCCGAACTTCAGTGGAGAATCATCATTTATATTTCGATCTTACATACAAAACGATCAGTTTTTCATGTTAATCTGTTCGTAAACATACACGGGTTTCTTGACGGATGGAGCAATACTTACAGTTCGAACGTCTATCCGTCAGTCATCAGGGAATGATAGAAATATATAGTGGAGTTGTAGAAACAACTCATACAGTCCAAAGGCAGAAGAAAAACAACGATGAGAAGACTTCAATAACTTTGAGGAGACTCAAAAGGAGAGATCTGATAAAATTCTGATAATTCAGGAGGGCATGGAACAGAATCACGTGAAGATAAAGGCAGCAAAGACAAATGATCACCCCCCCCCCCCCCCATAAAAAAAAATCATCAAGTAGGCAGCAGTTCAACCACGGTGATCTCAGTTAAAAGCAACAGAGTCATCTCCCCAGAGTATCAATCAAAATTTTAAATAGAGAAAAATACCCAGTAAAAAGACGAATTGAAAAAAATAATGTTAAAAGCTAATAATTATTAATTAATAATCTGAATGGTGAGAAAACCTAATTAAGTATTTTTTTTATTACAAAAACCTAATACGAAACAACGGTTATTAATTAGAGCCAGACCCTTTTAAAATCATAGGTCCGCACCAAAATAGGAAATCAACAGCTGCGATACTGTTAGATGATTCTTGTTACTTTTCTTTCAAGGAGAAACCATGTAAATAAAGGATTAAATCAGAAATAACTTAAACATTTTATTTTACGTTAAAATAGACAGAAAGTAAAAGAATTTAAAAGTAAATAAATAAAAATAATATTTTATCTAATTAACACGGTAGATTGTCTATCTCTTTTAATCGCCGATTCTAATCGAAACAAAAACAATTAGTGTTCATAAAGAAACAACTCTAGAGTTTTTGCCTGCTAATCCCCCTTAGACTATCCAAAATTATTTCCTCTATCTACCTTCTTTTCACCTATTCTCTCTCTCTATATGTTATTTTTTTTCTTTATGAAACATGTATATATATATATATATATATATATATATATATATATAGTAATATATGAAAATATATTTAGCTTACTACTTAGCTCTGTTTACGTATCGAGCACTGTTGAAGTAAATACTGAAAATTGATACATAAAAGATTATATCTCCTTATAAAATTTTATGTTGATACATGAAATAGTAATATATATATATATATATATATATATATATATATATATATATATATATATGCGTATATGTTTATGTGTGTGTAATTCTTTTACTATTTGTAAAGTTAGGCTAATAGGTACTATTAGCCTAACTTTACTCCTTCATTGACCAAAATGCACGAATGACATCTTTGGAAAAGAAAACGTATAAAAAACAAGTAAGACATTTATAACAGAGAGGTGAGATGGCCGAGATTGATGCCTGTCGTTTCAATTCCTCGAGCTCTCCGATCACCTCGTATCATTAAGATTGCGTCGGGGACACACAGCTGCGTTATGCTCACTTCTCATCTTTATGCGTAAAATGGGAGAAGGGATTGTCAACACTCGTGCCGCCACTGCTTAGATTTCTTATTAGTGTGTTAGATGACATGACATACAACAGACGAGCTCTCTTTTGTCTCCTGCTGCCATCTTGTACCGTGCATTATGCTCATTTACTTCGTTTTCTCGTGGCGAAGGCAGTTAAGGTCGTTTCAGTCGAAAATAACGCATAAGTTTTTGTTGGGTGAGTGAGACATGCTACTCAAATACGAGGCACATATTCAGGTTTATTATTACTCTCGACTCAACAATTAAAATATAACTTGATCGTATTTTTTTAAATATTAAGATTTATTGAAACACAGTTTAAACGTGACAGATCAACTGACTGACAACGAACTGATATGACCGCAAGTAAAGCAAGAAGACTACGAGAACAAACATCTCTGTCAAAGTCTAACGATCCCCTCTCCATGGCCAACTGACTTGATATGTAACCTTTCGATTCTGGTCTCTTTATATATTGATTGTTATTTTGAATTAACTAATACTTTTAATATCATGAAAATATAGTTATACCATTAATATATTAATAATAGGAATTTGTCTCGTTGTCGGTCTGTATTTATAAAAAAAACTCCACAACTAGAATACATTTCTAAAATCTTCAGTGCATTTATGATTGTATAAGTAAATCATACATTACATTTTCGAAACCTTTCAAAATGACTCAATTTTGCTCATATTAGAAACAATTGATATCTTAATTTGCATATGATTTAGATAGACTCTGTTAAATCAAATGTTATATTTTATCGCAAACACTTTGGTGTCCGAAATGATGGGAACGATATTAAATAGTACAAAACATTAATGCAATTCCACAAAAATAGAAGATAATTTAATGTATGGTGTGCAACACTTTACTTTCAAACATGCTTTGCCATCATTTGCTACAAGAAAGCAATTTGAGCCATCCAATGAGATGTTTTATTCATAGCGGAAAGTCTTAATGAAATTGTTCACGTGACACATAGCATCAACTGTCTGGTTGCACTATGGCGTTTCTCAAATGTGACAAAACATGATTTTTGAGTAATTCTTAATAAACTCTACAATTTACTTTGTCGTGTAAGCGAACAAAGGGTACCGTGTCGTGTGCTGATATTGTTCCTTAAACCATAACTCTTTCTGCACATTTTGTTAAACATTAGAGTGGGTAATTGATTAGTAGACATATTAGCTAGTACATATTAGCCTTTAGGTCAGATGTGCTGTAGACAATGGTCAGAAAAAATAAAAGGGTTGACTTTGCCTGTAGAATCCGTATCATGAGAGTGAGTGAGAGGTTTCTGATACGGATAGACTTATATGACGTGATATGATGAACAGAAATGGTCGCGGTGGGAGTATTTAGGATAGAATATGGTTAACGAAAACTATAATATATGAGCAATGCGCTTACAATAATTAACTCGCTCTCTTTCTCTCTTCTGTCTATATTTCGATGACAAAACTGGAATAAAATCGGCTGGACTTGGTTAATTAATTGTAACTTGATTATCGCTGTTCGGTTCGAATTTTATGCTAGTCGTTTTCTGATAAATGAAGGATCATGATTTTATAAAGAGAACAATATTGATATTTCTTTTTTATTTTGTATTATTTTTTGAGTAGGAATCAGTAAACTTACATAGTCTCATGCAGCAACGAATTTGTTCTGATCCAGATTCATCGATTCCGATTTCGCAGTTTCGAGATACGAACAAAATCGATACTTCCGACAATTGCTATGCAACACCTTCATAAAAAGGTAAGCGTTATTCTTTATTAATATCGTTTTATACATTGGAATCTGTAACTTGTATCATAGCTAATTTGTTTGTTTTTTTTGGCTTTTCAGCTTCTACTTTGCATCTCAAAGCATCACAATCGGAAGCTGATACGAGTCTAATTTTGTGGTTTTTCATTTTAAGGGCCACACTATTAGATATTGTGTTACGTATTGTGTAACGTATTGTGTTATACGAAGTATTTTTATCGGGGTCATTGAGTTTAATAAATAGGTCTTGACCCCAATGAGCGATAAGCGGATAGTTGATTATTTGATCTAGTCACGTGGCCACAGCAACAACAACACACACAAACATACACACAGATACACACACATCTATATACTGTTTATAAATTTGAAGGTATGGGTTATAATGTAGACAGGTTACATAAATGCCGTTTAGACGCCTTATGAAGATATATATATATATATATATATATATGTATATATATATATATATATACATTAAAACAGAGATTAATTAATTACTTTATATAAAAAACCCTTAAAATACGAAAGTAAAACAACACGCAGAAACAAATAAGAATAAAAAATAAAAAAATATTATCAAAACTAACAGTTAATTAATAACCATACAACACCTATTATTTATCTAATATTACACATAGTTTTTAACACTACATTTATATAAAAAACATAATTTTAAAATTTATTAATTACTATTCTCTGCAGGAGATAGATAGGTTACAATTTATTGCAAGTAGAATGTCGAAATTCCTTGGTGACACGACTGCCTTACAAATGCATTCAATTCCTCAACCCCAGATAGGGGAACCAAAGGCGGAGCGTCTACTCACTTCGGTCATCAAATCTGTTCTCTCATATTATTCCCGATCTTCTCTCGATCTGCAATTGTTTTTGATGCACTCCTCAATCGACATACTTCACAATAAAACCAATCAAATGTTTACACTTTAAATTATCAATACAATTACACCGACATTCCAAAGGCGACGTCTACTCACACCTCTAGCCTACATCTCCGTACCATCTAGGGTTACATACTTATTTACTATTCTGCCTTTTTATGCCTTTTCATGATCATCCAGGATATTAAAGTTGCACACTTAGCTAAATGTGTATCTACTAGTTAAGTGAATACAATATAGTTTAAGTTAATATTCGTCGTCGTTTCCTTTTTCATGAGCGTAATATTACCCACAAAGGATAAAGAGAACAGGCGAACCCCTGGTCATCAGATTGATCAACATCCAGTGGATATTATATTATGATACCGTGTTTATACGGACTACTTGAACTCTTCCACTCACTATAAATACTGGAAACACTGGCTATCAGTGTTGGAACACATCAGTCTATACTGGCAGTAAAGACAGACGTACAACCACTCCTGTTCTCTTTTGTATAATAGTTTCTTCAATACAGGTATTTATCTAAACTCCGCGTTCGTGTTTCCTTCCGGCCCCTTTACAGACCCCCAAAACTGGCGACGAGGTATAGTAAGGGCTTCATGAGAACCTTAAAATGGACGCCGCAAATGGCGTCGAAGCATATTAAGTTTTTTATTAGAACATTAAAAAAGATAAACGTGGAAAAATCAACGACAAATTCACCCGACAACGTCCTAGTTCTAACAACTGGCTTTACAGGCAGACCAAAAAGAAAGAAAGAAAGAAACTAGTAAAACATTAACTTATTTTCTCTCAAATAGAAAGGTCAGTAACTTTTTAATTGCTATTCTGACACTGTGTTAAGAAGAGAATTCATGATATTTTGTTTTGCTCTTAAAAAAAGAAAAGTCCTGCCGCCGAAAGAAAAAAAATTAAAACCTTATTTCTGTGTGTTGATTAAAGTGCTAAACGTAAATTTTACAGTTATATGAACAGTTTACTAAAAATGAATTGTTTGGTCGAAGAAAAAAGGGTTAAATATAAATATACATTTAAAACATGGAAGATTCTAAAGCAACTACAAGAGAACGCGTGAAATACAAAATGCAACAACAACTAGGACATAATCAAAGAAGCCAATGGAACAAAAAATAGAAACTGAAGAAAGACAACTAAAAAATGAAGAAAGATTTCAAAAGTTTCTACTGGAATAACCGGTAAAGCCAGTTGTTAGAACTAGGACGTTGTAGGGTGAATTTGCCGTTGATTTTTCCACAAAAATAAAACAAAAGGCTACAAAAACAAAACGAAGAAATACTTCTGGAACAAAAAAGAAGCCGATCAAAAGTTTGAAGTAAAAATGCAAACACTATCGCATAAGGGTCAAAGTAACGAAACCGAAAATGCTTTTTCGCAGAATGTCGTTTGAAGGGCAATTAAAAATTTCACTTATTCCCAAGACGAGGATAAAACCATTGCTTCATATTTCAGAAGGTATGAGGATCTATTAAAAATAGATTGTAAAAATTAGGCAGACTCTAAAAAGTTCGCCCACTGCTACGAAAATCAGGCACCACCGAATATAAAAATTTTACCCTGAAAACCTATCGACTTTACTTTTTCTGAAGCGGTTAAACTTTTTCAACATAATTATCCAGCCTCCAAATCTCTCTGTTCCGCAAACGGTGGACGTGTTTGAATTTAGTCTAAATAGATAGTGGAGACTACGCAACGTTCGCATCAATCGTTAATACACAAATACACGAATAACGTTAAGTGTTAAATTTTTGTCAGGAAAAAAAACACAGACATTAGAAGTAAGGTCATAAATAAGTTAGAAAGTGAACCAAATTTAACATTACAGAAATTAGCCGATGACCGCCAGAGATTTGTAAGTGTTAAACAAGATTGTAAATACATTGAAGAGTCAGGGATTGTGCATATGAGAAAGGTAGGTTTGAAAATACATTGCAACCCTCTTTCTAAAACAATTAAGAACCAAAACAGAGATTATTTTCACGCTCCTACAAAAACAAGCCAGCCCAATAAAAACAGGATAAATTACCGCCTAGCCTCTATTTCCGTTGTGGTGACGTTCACCGTGTAACAGATTGCCAATACCGTTTTAAAACCTGTCTAACTTGTAATAAAGTCGGACACAAGAGTTCACATTGTAGAACGAATAGATGAAATAAAACTCGGGTTAAATCCACGAAAACGAACAAATGTGGCGGCAGAATTATAGGAGAATATTTACAGGTTCAAATCCTGAAAAAAAAATGTAAAATTCTAAGTAGATTCAGGTTCAGACGTGTCGATTATCTACATGCATACGTGGAGAAGGTTTTATAAATATACCATGCTAAAAACCAACTAAATAGCCAGAAAATTAAATTCGAAGGTGAAATTATTACCGACATTACTTTAGAACTACCAATAATTAAATATATTCATATTAAAATATACTAACAATTTGTTTGGCTCAGAAGTGATGCAGGGGTTACACCTACTGGGTTTACCAACCAATACTTTTGGCCAGAAAATGAAAAATCTGACGACCAAGTCAGAAAAACGAAAGAAGGAATTTGTTTCAACCATACAAAATAGTATGAAATGAACTAAAAATACATTGTCGGCAGAAATTAAAGCACATAAGGACACAAAATTCACGCTGAGATTAGCTAACACCAAACGGAAAGTAATTAAATCAAATATGTTGGATAACCGATTGAGAGAGTGAACTCATAGGTAAAGAGCTGGAATCGTTAAAGCTGCAGCACAAAGGCGTATTAGAAAAGCAAAAGACTATGAAAAATTAGGTGACTTGTCTTGAAGATGAATGTGAAGCGAAGAAGACATTTTCCAAGGTAAAAGTATCAAGCTAAAAGGAAATTATACTGTGACTCCTGAGGAGGTAAGGCTTGGGAGGGGGTGTCATGGTACCTTGCTTATACGGACTACTTGAACTCTTCCACTCACTATAAATAATCTTTTAACCGTTACACTACAATTTCATCTGGACAATTATTGTATGAATTTGAGGAGTGTTAAATATCATCTTTCTTACATATGCACTTCAGATAGTTTTCGAAATAATTTATCCTTCTTGAATTGTTTTAGTTATAGCTATATATATATATATATATATATATATATATATAGTTAGCTATATCAATGTTATTTTTAACAGTTTTTATAGTGCAATGTTTAATAACTTCAGATATTTATTCATGCTTTAAATATCGGTTTTACTTAATTATTTTGATTAGTTTTATGACATTATGTTATCACTTTTCATGGAACATCAACCCTTTTACTATTATTTCAAGTCAAATCATGTCATTTTGGTAAACGTTCATATGCTTCAAATATTTACAAATTATTTTTTTATCGACACACATTTTATAAATAAATAGTTTTCAAATGAGATATTCTATTGAACCTATCGATAGGACTCAGACAGGTACTATCATTCCTCCGGGTGGGAATGGCCCTGTGAGTAATAGCAACCAAGAGATAACAGCACAGTTATCAAAGCTTGTAAATCAGGGTCTCATCAACGAATGCAGGTCCAGTCACGCTCAGGACAGCCTAAAACGTTGACGTTTGTTTTAGGACATTTTTATGGCAGTTGCTCCAGACAGTTGATGTAAGGAGTTAAAAAGAACTAAAGATGATTAACGCGAAGACAGCATAGGCCTATTGACCATAGTCTTGAAAAGACAAAGGCTATAATTAGAAGGAAAACAGTCAGCAGTAAAAAGGGTTCAACAGAACGGTAAGGAAACCGATTAGTGACCTCCTTGACCATGAAGAAGGGAAAATATCACAATGCATAATGAGTAATTTTTTATTTGAAAGCGACGCTAATATGTAGAGGCTTCGTTTTTTTCTTTGCAGCAGATATGCTACACTGCATTTCGAAGTTACACTTACGTACAAAATAATTTTGCGAGAAAATCTAATGATAAAAACTAAAATTAATTTTTCTGTTTGTTTAACTGACATTTTATCAATGTCAGAAAATATTTCAGAAAAATGGTGAAATTGGTTTAAATAGAAGTCTTTTCTGTAAGAGGTCGGTCTAAAAATAACAGGATTGCGTGTCATAGGCGAAATACGGATTGTGTTGTCATTTAACGCGATAGCTTGTGAGTATATAACTGTAATCTTAACATGTTTTCTTACAGCCATTGCATTGTTTTCACACGTATTTTTACGCCTCGTCTTTTTAAGGTCGTTCAGCTACAAGCACCGAGGAATGAACAAAGACTGAGCATGATCTTTTGCTACCGGGTCGGCAGACCTGGGTTGAATCCTCGGAACGAATCATATCAAAGATTCCAAAAATGTTACTTGATGCTCTCATGCTATAAACACTCAGCATTTTAAGGTGAAGATCAATAGTTAGTAGATCAATTCAGAGAAAATGGATGACACTCTCCCCTATATCTCGATTTAGTAGACAATAGAAAAGGGAGCATTCTGGCCCCTCTCGAGTACGGTCCATCCCTTTATCTTTATACATTTATGTTATAGATTTTTCATTACTTTATACTTTAACCATACAATGCAGTTTTTAAAAAAATCCTGTAATTTAATAATATTTCATTTTTGCGATGAAATTAAACTTTTTATAATTTCAGGTTCGGACTATTCTAATGCACGAACATCACAACTCAAACACGTGGCGACTCTTTGAAAAGAATGAAGCAATTTTATCTCGACTAAAATTCAAACCATAAAAAAAAACGAAGAGATTTTATAAAATATTAACGATTTCCAAAAGAATGAAGAAATAAAAAAATCTTTTGTCATGTGTGTTTTTGGAAAAACATTTTTTTAAGTAGTCAGAATATTTTATAAAATGAACCTTTCCCAAGAAAAATGCGAAAGAAATGATAGAAATAAATTAGAAAATAAATACTATTCTTGAAGAATTGAAATCGAAACGCGATTTAAAGTCACGTATTTAAAAGGAAAGCAACAACAACAAAACGTTAGACACACGAACTAATTTGAAGTTGCGTTGATTTTGTTTCTTTATCGATAAAATACAAATCAGTTCAAAGGGTCTGTTCTTATTTTGGAGTGCATTTGGAGCAGACATCTCTCGTCCATAATTATAAACAATATATTTGTGTCGTCTCTGTCTGTCTATCTCTCCAGGAATACGATTGAAAACAAAGTTTAAATCTAACGTGGAACTAAATGGGGGTATTCGTTTTGTATTATGTGGGATGTACAATTATATCGTGGGGTCTGTATTTGCCCACGGCGCCCATAAATAGCAAATACGACCTTTTACTATATTCTAGAAATTAACAAAAATAGAATAAAATATTAATATAGGAGCTCAGGACTGGGAGCAGGAATACACAAAGGTTGTTATTAATAAACCTAAGTGCTAAGTGTAATCGCATCCGATATCGGGAGGTGGCATTGCTGACATCAATAGGTTGACAATCTGGACGTTCGAAGTTCGAAACCTGTCGGTCCTTAGCATCAGTTTCACAATGGATGTTTGCAAACTTCACCTGGTTCTTCCTGCGGCAGGAAACCAATAGCAATAAAAAAAAATCAAGCCGGACAAAAGTCGTACGATGTTCTTATTTACATGTGTCCCTACAGGCGAAGAGTAAGACACAAGGTGTGTTTTTAATGTGGAGAAAGTTAAGCTTCCCCACAAGGAGCACTCTGTTGAGTCATACGAATTTCCGCTTTTAGCTGATATCTTTTTTTTGAACTTATTGAATTCTGGCGAACAATAATACACTTATTCATTTGTTCGAATAGCTTTCTTCATTCTCATTTCTAAAATGATAACGTGGACCTGGCTGAAACAACAGAATAAACACATCTTCAGAGTAGTGTAACATAAACAACGGCATGAACGGACAAGGTTAGATGACCGTCGCCTGGATGAAAATGGTCAATCCATGATATGACGCTACCATTTCAAAGCTTTATATATATATATATATATATATATATATATATATATATATATATATATATATATATTGTTACACCGGCCGTTCTTACACAGGATAAACTGCACCGGTTGTCACTATAAATAGTGCGAGTCACCAGAGACACAGAGAAGACAAAGCACAGTCTTGTAACTGTCTAGCCAAGTGCTAGTCACTTTCTTACTTTGTTAATACACTTGTTAAACGAACCCTCGACTTGACTTCCTTTATTTATTATTTACTGTGTGATAACTTCACAACATATATATATATATATATATATATATATATATATATGAAAGTCGCTCCAGACAAAGCACTTGATGTGAGGAGCTAAAAAAGCAAATTCTAAGGTAAAAAAACTAGACAAAAATAAGTGTTAGATAGATAGATTCCAACCCAGAAAACAATCATTCTTCCCCGCTTTTAAGAAACATCGCTCATGGAATGTACGGACTAAATGACAAAATAAGGGAAGCGAGATTTAAGAGGCTGCCGAAAGTAAACCCAATGTCTACTTTCTACTCCCCTAAAATATATAAACAATATATAAACAACTTGGCCTGTATCTTCGGATAGTGTGACTATTGCAGATGTACGAAGTACCGTAATCACTGCTAGAACGAATCGAACAACGGCATAAAGTATATGCAAAAAAGTGGTTGGAATTACAAAGAATGTAATATTTAGAAGATAAGGACGATTAAAGCTGCTTATTGCCTCAATGGTTGAACATTACAAGGTGTTTAAAGTGAGGACAGTTGTGCTCCGTTTCTCTAAGAAGCAGGACATGAAAGACAATCCGTCTGAAGTAAGAACTGGGAATAAATGAAAGACAGCAAAAGCGACCGAGACGGTTATGAACATCTTAGAGCAGGCATATACGAAAGAAGAACTAGGTATTAGACCGTTATGCATGAGTAACCTAAGACAGAGAAGAGATTCAGTGGTTATAAGGTAAGAAGTGTAGGACAAAAGATATCTTCACCTGGTGCAGTGTAGCCAACAAGGTCAGTGCGTTCGCTGGGGAGAGTTTGTCGTGAATCAGAAGATCGGATAGAAATTAATCTGGGTTTGTGAGCGCACAAAGACTTTGTTCTTGATAAAATTGAACTACGACGCAATGCCTTCACATTGAATCTTATTTAGTGGAGGGTATACAACTATCAATGGAGATTCGAGAAAAGAGGAACTCTCGGGCATATTCTGTCTAACTGTAACTTAGCACTAAGTCGGTACACTTAGAGGCATAACCAAGTCCTGAAAGTAATAGAAAAGCTACTACATCAGAAAGTAGGGAAATTTAATGAACGAGAACTACAAAAAAACAGAGAAGATTAAGGAGATGAACTTTTAGAGCTGGAGCAACATGCACAACGAAGAGTACTTAAAGTATACAGTTAAATTATGAAAGATAGCATGGAACATGGAATTTAGCGCGACATCTCCAGAATAGCTCGATTTTCCCACTGTTCTTTACACGCTGAAATCACACCTTGTAGTCTAGAGCGAAAAAAAGAAGTGGGAATTACGTTGGAGCTGACATTATCCTGAAAGGAGAATTTTGTAATTGCAGAAGATAGGAAAGATGATGTATTGACTGAGCGTCAGGAAATAGTATGGGATGTAAAATATTATCAATTGTGCTGTGAGTGATCGAGGTTAGTTTGAGCGAAAGCTAATCAATATACCACCGCACCGTGTTTGTTGTACGGGCACAGAGGTAAATAACTTTACGAGGAACGGACAAGGACCAGCAGAAAAGGCATCATACTGTAACTGGTTGAAAAGAAATTATGAGTCTTGGACAGAAACGTAGAAGCATACAAGGGTACAAAAACGACCTTCTGAGAGAGAGGTCTCGCTACTTCAGAAATACAGTAGAGAAGTAGGGGCCGAAACTGTGAAATGTTTCCTCCTGATTAGCGTGGTACTGGACCCAATCGAGGAGCTATTAGTTGCTGTGCATTGTAGGCACCACTTATAATCAATACACGAAAAGTCAATCGTTTGCAGTTAATTGTTTGTTAACGATTAATAAGACAAATATCATAAAAATATGTTTAAAGAGAAACAGGCTGCAACGTGGTGTCTATCCGTCTTTATGTTTCTCCCTTTACATAGGAATGCAATTGAAAACAAAACCCTCTACCAATATAAAGTTTTCTCCGGTAAAATGTTGCAATAGTAGCATTAATTTGTATTAGTGTTTGTTCTACAAGAATATTGTGAGGAATTCATACGTAAATAGTTACATACTCTTGTTTTATAAGGTTGTCTTGGATTTTATAGATGTTCACGCCGAACGTTCTAAAAGAAGTTTCTCTTCGCGCCAAACACGCGATTGTCTAATTGTTGGGTAGTCGTTTTGTTTGAACATGCGCATTGTCATTCTGTTTTATGTAGTTGGACTGATAGCATCTGAAATGTAGTCGTGACAAAACAACTAAAAGAATAAATTAAACTGCAACTGAACTGAAAATATTAAATGTTATGAGGTTCGCAAGTTAATCTTTTGAAAATAACATGTTAAAAGAAAGTCATTGTCAAAATTGAAATAGGTTTTCTCATTTTAATTTTCGATTAAAAAAACAACTTTGATAATAGTCAATATAATTATAAAATTCGTTATTCGGTTTGTCATACTACAATCTTAAATATTATTTCCATCGGTATGTCATGCTTAAGTATACATATTATTTCCGCCAGTCTGTTATGTTTAGGTTTTAAATATTATTTACGTCGGTCTGTCACGCTTAAGTTTTTAATATTATTTTCGTTAGTCTGTCATGCTTAGGTTTTAAATATTATTTTTGTCGGTCTGTCATTCTTAAATTTTAAATATTATTTACGTCGGTCTGTCACGCTTAAGTTTTAAATATTATTTTCGTTAGTCTATCATGCTTAGGTTTTAAATATTATTTTTGTCGGTCTGTCACGCTTAGGTTATGAAATATTATTTCTGTCGGTCTGTCTCTGTCAGTCTGTCACCCTTAAGTTTTAAATAATATTTTTAGATGCGTCAAGACGTGAGATGCTCCGTTCTCTGTTGTTCTATCACGCTTATTATGTTTAAAAAAATCATAAACGAGCCGATTTGATGGTCTCATCTTAACAATATCCGCTAATCAGTTTAACTTTACACTGATTCTAAAATAAAATGTTTGACACGAGACGAAAAAAAAATCTGATTTTTAAGTGCTTCATATCTTTTTCAACTTTCTATTGACTTACCGTTATTTTGTAATTACATTTTTGTTTTTTGGTACTTCCTTGATTTTTCTGGGGTGTCCTTAATTTCATTTATGGCACCCGACCACGCTTCGCTGATCACAGGCGGCGGGAAACTTTGAACGCCTCTATATTTCTATTCAAAGTGATTATGACATAGAAACAATGGCGACATTTTGTTTTTATCTTTCTCTTTTTTTTTGTAATCTGTTCAGAGAAATTCATTTTTTTTAACAAATGCCTCTTTCCATCGCCTACAAAGATAATTTGTAGCTGCTGTCTGTGCAAGAGCGGAAGTTCCCAGATTGGTCGACAATAATTATCAAACAACATGGACAACTTCCGGTTGAAATTGTTGTCTGCGTTCAAACGACGCTTTCATCTTTTTTAGATACGTCCTCTTATCTGCATAAAAGGCTTTTACTGTCGGTTGGCCGGTCTGTCATACTTCGGTTTATTCTGTCACGATTACTTTTTATATTGTGTTTTCATCCGTAAACGCGCAGATTAAATAGACGCACCTTAAGAATAGCTGTTCTTACTTTTTTGTATAACGATTTTTTTGTTTGTGAATTTTATTGTTGCCATGAACCGGGTCTGAAAGTGATTCAAAATCACCATTGACAAATCGCTGATCGTTCGAAATCACGTGTTATTAAAACGCGATTTTGATGTATTCATATTGCTAACTCCCGTTCGATTGATCGGTCAAATGAATCCGCCAATTCAACTCTTATAGAACAATGGACAAAGAAATTGAATCTATTTTGACGTATTGAAATTCATACAGCACACAACCACATATGCATATGCACATTTACATACAGGGTGTTCGGTCTGGTAATCCGTTCGTATTAGGTGTTACAGGCGGTACGATTGGTGTCGTTTCCAACGGCGCCAGCACATAATAACGTATGGGGTTTCAATCAGGTGAATTAAGAGGAGCAGATGTTAAGGCTTGTGAAGTTGTGGACGTTCTCAGACTGGCACTTATGGATTTTCCTTGAGGTGTGGTACGAAGCTGAGTTCTCTTGCCACACGTATGACCTTTCCTTAGTCAATCTCTGCACTCAGCGTTTTACAATACAGACAAAGACTATTACAGCTAGAGGAACCTTGGTTTTCATCAAGCGAAGGACTTTGTCGCGACTGTGGGTGATCCATTTATTGTTCGGCTCGTTGCACAACTGATCCTGGCAGACGTTCTTCTCGTCTCAGAAGAACCAACTAATCCCCGACTCGACTGGATGTTTGGGCTTGTTGAAGAGTTTCTTAGTTTTCATGAAGCGGTTCTCTTGGGCCTTGGTGACTTTTACCTGAGGTGTAGCGAAGAACCTTGTTTAACGCTTTCTTCAAAGTCGCTACTCATATGCCAATATCCGTCGTTAAGATGCACAGTACCTTGTCTGGATCTTTCCACACTGTTTCTGCAGCTTCTCGAAAAATGTCGTTGTACGGAAAGTGAAAACGCCTTTTATGATCCTTCATGCCAGCCACATCCTTCATATCTCTATCAAAATTGTCGAGCTCAAATCTCACGGCCTGTAAAATATTCAAGGTGCATTGAGGTTGCAACTAATATTTCCGAATTTTTGTAATTCGATTTCATTCATCATAATGCTGGTAACTATCTTCCAATATTCCGGTGCTTTCTAGTTGTCTACAGTTCTTAAACAAACACATGAGAGACAGAAACAGATATCCGTTGCATTTTACTCCTATTAAACATTTTACATGTCTATGAAATGAAAGAATATCAAATGATTATAAAGTTATAGATGTATTAATACCGCAAATGTATAATTTTACTAACATCCGAGTGTACTCCGTGTAACTCACTCATAAAATAATGAATTAAAAGAATGTTTATTATAAAATAAGTATATATATATATATATATATATATATGTATATATATATATATGTATATGTGAGGTAAGTTGAGAAAATAAAATTAATACATTGTTTATATCAATTCCAAAAATTCAAACACAGTGAACGTTTGGCGTACGATCGTTTCTAAAATGATTTCGAATATTTTATTTTTTATTATACATTAGATAATTCCAAAAGGCCCTTTCATCAGCGACCATCATAACATATAGAAATTATGCTAGAAAAACATAAGATTTTAGTAGTATTTAATATATATATATATATATATATATATATATATATATATATATATATATATATATATATATATATATATATAATTCACTTGTTACAAATATCCAGGGGGTATAAATCTGAAGGAAGTTGAAACCGGGTTTATGAGAGTGCTCAATGAAAATTCAGAGCAAAATATATTTTTTGTTGATGATTTTATTCCATTAATTGCGACAAAATATATTCTGTTTCATTAACACTCGCAAAGAGCGTCAACTTTTCAAGCTATAATGGAATCAAATGGCAGAGACTTTAAATTCACCTCAACCAGAAATTGAAGATGCATTAGGGGGAGGGGGACAGAGATGGAGCTCTGCCTATAACGGGGACATGAGAAGGGAGGGGGAGAGGGGGAGACCCCAACAAGTCATGTTTCAAAAAGTTGCGTGGGAGGTTCTCTCGTGTCTGGGCCATCGTGACCTCAATTCCAGCCAGGGCGGGGTGGGAGGCCAGGGTGGTTTAAATTTAAAATGAGAATGTAATTATAATCATAGAGTTATAACTGTCATTTTTGTTGTAATAGGTAATTATCGTGTAGATAAAAATGTTTGATCATTTTAATTTAGGGTATTAATTGCTACTTCTGCATTCTATTTTAATATATTTATTTATGGCTTGCTCATTATTTGTAGTGAATTTTGTTGTGATAATATTTTTAATTGTGATTATATTATACTAAATACTAGTGGAATCATTATATAAAAGAAGTTTAATGGTGTTACCATTTTTAGCATTAATAAAATCGATTACAATAACAATAATAATAACAATACCAATCATACCTACGATAGTCGCAGTGATAATAGCATTAATAAAAATAAAAATAAAAATAACAAGATAATAATAACGATAATAATTATAATGATAATAATAATAATAATAATAATAATAATAATAATAATAATAATAATAATAATAATAATAATCACCATTATTACCATCCTTCTACTTGTGAAGTCATTGGGCGAAATAAGTCTACAAGTGATGGTAGACTTTTATAGTTCTACTACCAAATGACAAGGACAAAGCACCAGTCAATAATTAAGTGTTCAAAATAGTAATCGAAGGATTAAGTAATTGAGATTAGATTAGTCTAAGTGATATCAGAGTTAATAGCTATCCCAGTTATGGGTTCATGTGGGAGATGATTTTGGTAGAATTGGTAGTATGACTGAGAGGCTATTGAGGCTGAGCATTATACTCTGCTCCTCATCAGTTGAGCACTCTCAAAACCGCTGGATTATAACCTGCCAAATGGATAAAATTAACCTCAACACATCCCTAAAGAACATCCCTTCCATAAACAAACGGGATTACCTTATTATTCTGATCATGAAAACAGAAGAACTATTAAGGAGGATGAAATGGAAAGCCTATTTATTCCTTAAAGGATCCACAACAAAAAATTCAACGGATTACTACGGATTCAAGAATAAAGGTAACGGCCCCCGGGTCGAACAACTTGATAACTTTGAAGATGACTTATATAACATGATAAAAAACATAACTTTCTATAAGAAAAAAAAACATTTTCAGAAAAAACTGGATAACATGGTTAAAGAAATAAATAACTCTAAACTTATAACTTTTACAAACTTACTAAAACGAAATACCAGGTTCTGATTACACAAAATATCACAAAAAATTATAAAAAATCTGATCTTAACCTAATCGATAAAATCAACTCGGATAGTAAAACTATAACGGATAAACTTAAGATTAGCGATAGAGTAGGTAAATTAAAAACAAAAGAAGCATATATACTATTAAAAGATCACAAAATTAATTTCCACACTAACCCTCAAACCAGACTTATTAATCCTACCCGACAAGAGATAGGCAAAATTAGTAAAAACATCTTAGAAAAAATAAATAAGCAAATTAAAAACACCTACAACTTAAACCAGTGGATTAATACCGCTGAAACTATAAGCTGGTTTAATAGAATTAGTAATAAATATAATAAATAAAGATAAATGCTCCTTTATACAATTCGATATCGTTAATTACTACCCCTCAATAATCTTTGCGAGTGTTAATGAAACAGAATATATTTTGTCGCAATTAATGGAATAAAATCATAAACAAATATATATATATATATATATATATATATATATATATATATATATATATATATATATATATTGTTGGTGATTTTATTATTCCATTAATTGCGACAAAATATATGCTGTTTCATTAGCGCCCACAATGAACGCCAACTTTTCAAGCGACAATGGAATCCAAATGGCAAAGATTTTAGATTCAACCTCAACCGGAAATTGAAGATGCATTAGAGGGAGCGGGACGGAGATAGAGCTCTGCCTATAGCGAGGACATGAGAGGGGAGGGGGAGAGGGGGAGACCCCAACAAGTGATATTTCAAAAAGTTGAGTGGGATGATCTCTCGTTTCTGGGCCATCGTGACCTCAATTCCAACCAGGGCGGGGGGGGCAGGGGGTTAATTTAATAATGAGAATAGCATGATAATTATAAAGTTATAACTGTCATTTTTGTTGTAATAGGTAATTATCGTGTAGATAAAAAGTTTGATAAATTTAATTTAGGGTATTAATTGCTACTTTTGCATTCTATTTTAATATAATTATTCATGGCTTGCTCAGTAATGGTAGTGAATTTTGTTGTGATAATATTTTTTAATTGTGATTATATTATGCTAAAATTAATACGAGTGGAATCATTATATAAAAGAAGTTTAATGGTGTTACCATTTTTAGTATCAGTAAAATCAATTACAATAACAATAATAATAACAATGCCAATCATACATACGATAGTCGCAGTGACAATAGCAATATTAATAATAATAATAATAATAATAATAATAATAATAATAATAATTATTATTATTATTATTATTATCATTATTATTATTATTATTATTATTATTACTATATTGCTACTTGTGAAGTCATTGGGCGAAATAAGTCTACAAGTGATGGTAGGCTTTTATAGTTCCACTACCAATAATAAGGACGAAGCACCAGTCAATAATTAAGTGTTCAAGATAGTAATCGAAGGATTAAGTAATTGAGATTAGATTAAGTAATTGAGATTAGATTAGTCTAAGTGATATATATATATCCAGTTAATATAGGTAACATAAACTTTTAGTATATAATTTTATGCCACTCTACACGATCAATAATGATAATCATAATAATAATAATAGTAATAATAATAGTAATAATAATAATAATCTGCTATATATAGATAAAAATACTAGTGTCTCTCTGAAGAAACTGAAATCTCAACTGAAATGTATGGGTGGCATTTAACAAAAAAAAGCTAAGTGTTTAAATTATTTTACTCTGGATTTTTTTCTTAATTAATCCATGTATTAACATGCAACGAGTATCTAGCTAAAATAATCATTTTTCCAGGATTCTTGACTGTTCAAAAATCTGTATCTTTTCTTTCTTTTCTTTTCTTTTCTTGCCTACATTCTGCAGGTCACAGAGCGGTCACTTGGGTTCAGGTTTGAAAAGGGTGGGTTGGTGGGTGGGGGTAGTTCACTAGCGAATGTAGATAGGGAATGAATATCGTCCAAACTAAGCATGCCAGTCTAGTTAAAGACACATTTCATATCTGCCTTAGCAGTGAAGAAACCGAAAGTGCGTTCGGGGTTGAAAGGGGGGGAAGTGGGAAACCTATCTTCAACTTACTGTTCCCTCCTTAGTATGCAATTGAACTTATTCTATCTTCATAGATATATATATATATATATATATATATATATATATATATATATATATATATATATATATATGTATTATATGATTTTGTTTTCTTACCTGCGGGGGCTAGGAAATACTCGTCTAGTACATGGGCGCAGGCTATTTTTACCCCTCTCGGAGTGTTGGACCAGTAAGACCTCGTAAGGCTATCCATCTAAGAGAAGGAAATCTCTGACAAAAAAACCTTGCTACCAGTTACTTACGCCGTGGCAGTAAGCTGTTGGGGGAGGATGGCTTCCTTAGTCCTGATCGACAACCTTCCTAGAGTTGGAATCTCGAACAAAATATCTGGTTTGCAAACCTACAATTGCTTAAGGAGTAGATAGGTTCTACCTATCGCTGGCCCTTGCACTCCTTCTTTGTTTATTAGTTAGGCGCAGAGGTAGCAGCGCTGGGACGCCTCTAAACACTCAGTGCCTAGCCTTGTTTCCTTACTAGGACAATGAACGCCGTTGTCTTTCTCTCTATTTGGGCAACTTGGGGAAAGTTATTTCGTTAGTAAGTCTTACATGACCAGTCTGGGTCTCTCTTGTTCCGACAGGTTGAGGGTACAGGTTAGACAGCTTGTCTGGCTGCTGTTTCCGACTGACAGGACAGGAGCCCAAACTCTTGGGAAGCGCCAAGAACGGCTGCTCCATCATCAGTTGCATAATATCCGTGGGTAGCTGTATGTGTCATGTCGCGCATGGAAAGGGACCCTGCAATTATCTCCGGTGGGCTTTCCCGAGGCCACAACACCCATGGACCAGGTCGTGACTAATGGACTGGTTGTGTGAGCTTATTGGCACCAAACAAGTACCCACCTTGGCCAATCCACTCTATAATCAAATCAAACATGCCATTACAAAGAAATAAAATCAAACCTAAACCAGACACCCAAAAAACACTTTCGCCTCCGCCCTTGAGGCTTGCATTCTCAAATATCCGGGGACTTAGAACCAACATCAACGACGTAGAAACCTTTCTCCTGACAAACTCCCCGGATATCCTAGCTCTTAGTGAAACTAACCTCCAATCCTCAATCTCTTCTCACCACTTTGACATGACTGACTACCTCCCACTCTACCGTAAAGACTCTGACAAACACATGCACGGGCTAGGAGTTTATGTTCGGAACACCCTCCCCCTGACTAGAGAACATAGGTTAGAATCAGATGACTACGACTACATGTGCTTTAGATTGACTTTACATCACAACTTTAGTTACTTATATTTCCTATACTGCTCCCCGTCGACCCAGGACTGTACTCTGCTAAACTCTGTCTCTGAAAGCATAGATAGAGCACTCTTAATTGACTCGAATGCCCAGATACATGTATTTGGGGATTGTAATGCCCACCACCGCGACTGGTTGGGATTCTCCAGCCTTACTGACGCAGCCGGCAAATCTACGTATAATTTCTCCTTAGCTCACTCCCTCTCTCAGACTGTTGATTTTCCGACCCGCATCCCCGATCGTGTGGACCAACAAGCCTCACTTCTAGACCTCTTCTTGACCTCAATACCCATGGCTTGTGTGACGAAAGCTCATAGCCCACTCGGGAATGCTGACCACATTGTGCTAATGCTACATATCACGCTAAAAAGTCGTCCAAAAGCTGATGAACCGTTGCTCAAAACAACAAGATACTACGAGCAAGCTGATTTTGAGTCAATCAGAGATCACATCAGTGACGCCCCATGGAGGGAAACCTTCTCACTCCCTGCCAACCAGTGTGCAAACGAATTAACTGAATGGGTCAAAGCAGGCATTGAAGCCTATGTCCCCATGCGAAAATTCTTTAGCAAGCCCCACTCTTCTCAATGGTTCACTTCGGAATGTGCAGCTGCCATTTCTGAGAGGCAACAAGCATTCCGTAAATTCGACCCTCATAAGTCAGCTACTAATAGGCATAAATTTATAGAGTCAAGAAACAATTGCAAGGCAGTGATAGGCGAAGCGAAGAGAAGGTATAATGAGTTAACAAA
Organism: Sepiola atlantica; assembly: GCA_963556195.1. Taxonomy (NCBI): domain Eukaryota; kingdom Metazoa; phylum Mollusca; class Cephalopoda; order Sepiida; family Sepiolidae; genus Sepiola; species Sepiola atlantica. The sequence continues at coordinate 58,454,462 of OY744519.1, forward strand.
AAAACGCATCCAGTCACAGAAACTAGGTACTCGCGATTTCTGGAAAATCTACAATAGTGTAGTGAATGATGGTCAATCTACGATTCCCCCACTTTCAAACCACAATGATGTCGTTTGCACGGCCACTGATAAGGCTGAACTACTTGCACAGCGTTTCGCTTCTAACTCTACTTTAGACTTAGGTAACCACCCTCTCCCTGAATTACCATTGCGGACTGAAGCCACACTTGATAACCTGGTCATCACGCCATCCCAGGTCAGAGACATCATAAAAAGCCTTGACACCTCTAAAGCTTGTGGGCCTGATCTTATACCTGTAATAGTAATAAAGAAATGCTCTGCTGAACTGGTCCCTGTCCTCTCCAAACTCTACAATAAATGCCTAGCCGAATCTTGCTTCCCCGATAGCTGGAAAATTACCTCTGTGGTACCAGTCTACAAGAGTTCTGGGAATAGAACCGACCCTCAGAACTACCGCCCAATCAGTCTACTGTCGATCTTTGCCAAAATCTTTGAATCCCTAATCTATCTAGCGATAGTACGTCACTTAGTTAATGCTAAACTTCTATCTGACCGCCAGTATGGATTTAGACAAGCACGATCTAGTGCAGATATCTTAACGGTCATCTCTGAACGCATGTATCATACACTCGACAAGGCAGGTGAAGCTAGGGCAGTAGCGCTTGATATATTCAAAGCCTTTGACAAGGTATGACATAAAGGGCTTCTCCTGAAAATACGTTCATACGGTATTACTGGGCAACTATTTAATATAATTAGATCCTTCCTAAACAAAAGAAAAATCCAGGTTGTCTTCGATGGCCGTTCATCTAAGCAACATGACATACATGCTGGTGTGCCCCAGGGATCTATTCTTGGACCTTTGTTGTTCCTGATCTATATAAACGATCTCCCTGATGACATAGTGTCTGAGATTGGTTTATTTGCTAACGACACCACGCTTTACTCTCGCCATGTTGGCAAAACAGACTCGATCATATCTGAGGCAATGGCCGAATCCTTAGAATATGACCTCCAGGCTGTAGTGGATTGGGGCCATAAATGGTTGGTGACTTTTAATGCCGCAAAGACTAAGCTCCTTTTCTTCAACACCTACAAGAAGCCTCTCCAACAACCGATTGTCATGGCAAATAACACCCTACCTGAGAGTTCATCATTCAAACTCCTCGGCCTAACCTTCACAGGTAACATGAATTGGAACACATACATTGAAGACATTGCCAAGGCTGCCGCAAAGAAGGTTGGCTCCCTCTACCGTGCAAGTGGACTCCTTACACCTGACATTATCCTGTATCTCTACAAAGCCACCATTCGCCCATGCATGGAATATTGTTGCCACATCTGGGCTGGGGCATCATCTACTAGTCTCTCTCTCCTTGACAAAGTCCAAAAAAGAGTCGTCAACCTAATAGGTCCCTCACTGTCAGCTAAGCTCCAGCCCCTGTCCCATCGCCGCAATGTGGCATCCTTGTGTTTGTTTTACAAATACTTCAATGGATTATGCTCCGATGAATTGGCTACTCTGGTTCCCCCTCGACGTAAATTCACTAGACTAACTCGACATTCTACTAAATCTCATTCATTCACTGTAGAGGACCCCAGATGCCGGAGAGCATTCTACTCAAACAGCTTCTTTCCTCGTGCTGCTGGCCTCTGGAACTTCCTCCCTGCCCTCTGCTGCCGGACAGTACTGACATGCAGAAATTTAAAACTAATGTAAACAGACATCTCGCTGCTCAGATCCCAATTTAAGCTTAACCACCAATCCTTCTCCCCTTTCACCTTTTTCTCAGTAGCCCCTTACGTTTACAGTGGCGTTCTGCCTTGTTTGGGGTGAATCATGTTAAAAAAAATAAAATAAAATATACATCGCATGGATTGACTACAAGAAAGCCTACGATAGAATATTTTAAGCATGGATGATTGAATGCTAAAAAATGTACCATATTGTAGACATTAAGAAAGCGATAGGAAAATGGAGACTAGACATTAAGAAAGCAATAGGAACATGGAGACTAGAACTGACAGCTTGAGGACAACACCTGACTGAGATAAAAATACAGAGAGCCATCTCCCTAAGAGACATCCTATCATCACTACTATTTATCATAGCCATAATGCCACTAAACTACACACTCAGAAAAGGTGATGCCGGATACAAGTTTAAAGACACAGAACAAAGAATAAACCACCTCATGTACATGGACGACCTGAAACTATTTGCAAAAAGCAAAATGGAAGTGGAAAAGCTGATAAATACGACCAGAATCTTAAGTTAGCACATTCAAATGGAATTCGGAATGGAAAAGTTTGCACTGCTAGAGATAAAAAGAGGAAAAACCGGAGAAAATAGAGGGCATGGAACTGCTTAACAAAGAGGATATGAAGGCGCTAGGCAAACAGGGTAGCTATAAATATTTGGGGGTTCTGGAAACAGACACCATCAAATCTACAGATATGAAAGAGAAGATTGGAAAAATATTCGACAAGAACAAAAAACTCTTAGAAACCACATTATATAGTAGAAATCTAGTATAAGGAATAAACAACTAGGCAGTATCACTAATAAAATACTCTTGACCATTCATAGGCTGGATTAAAGAAGAACTGATGCACCTTGACAAGATATGCACAACGCACTACATCCAAAAGACAAAACGAACAGACTCTCCGTGAAAAGAAACGAAGTGGGAAGAGGGCTGGTAAGTCTAGACGACTGTGTGGAATACACAAAAAACGAGCTGGAGAAATACATAGTCCAGAAAACAGAAAGCTGATCACCGCAGCAAGAGACATTGTCCTAAAGAACAACCCGGAAAACACCGAAACCAAAAACAAAAAGACAAAAAAGGAAAGTGTGAAGAAAAACAACTGGGTGGACGTTTCATAAGAATGACCAGAGACAAGACAAACTAACATTCCTGGGCATGGCTAAGAAAAGGATACTTGAATAGAGAAACGCAATCTCTACTAACAGCTGCACGTAACAATGCGATTAGGACAAATTACATTAAAACTAAAATAGATAAAACCAGGAAAACAGTAAATGCAGATTGTGTGGACAAAGAGACGAAACAATAAATCACATAATCAGTGAATGCAGCAAACTAGCCCCAAATAATACAAAAACATACACAACAGTGTGAAGAAAGCAGTACACTGGGAACTATGCAAACGACTGCATTTCGAACACGTAGACAATGGTACAAACATTAACCATAGACAGTACTGGAAGACGAAATCACATAATCCTCTTTGACATTGATGTGCAAACAAATAATCTCATACAAGCAACCAGACCGGATGTCATGATAGTTAACAAGAAGGAAAAATCCTGCCAAACTGTAGATTTTGCCGTTCCAGCAGACCACAGAATAAAGATCAAGGAAACGGAATAACGAAGCAAATACACGGAACTTGCCAAAGAATTTAAAGGGATATGGAGTGTGAAGAAAGTCAATATAATACCAATAATCGTAAGAGCACTATGAACAATCCCCAAACACCTGGAAAATAGACTGGGAGAAATTGGAGTCAAAGTAATCACTGATACCATACTAAGGACGGCAATGATCAAAACAGTTGAAATCTTAAGGAAAATTCTCGAATACGGAAACCAACCAGTATAAACTACGAACGATAACCAGTCAGATGGAAGATACAATAGGAATAAAGCAAAACCACTGTAAGAACACCACAGGAAACCAAGGAACAAAAATTGCAAGAAATATCATAAACTGCCCCACTCCCCCCAAAAAGTGATGGCACCAGCCTCGGCTGATGCCATTATAGTCGTGAATAGTCAAGGAGGATGGGAAGATCGCTGATGGAAGGGCACTATCCAGACCCCCACTGGAAGAGTGCGGAGAGTACTTTAACCTTGGGGAAACTTATTGCCACCCAAATCCCAGAGGAGACCAATGGTTGTTAGCAGCGAGAAATTAATGGTAGGCGGCTGTTGCGATACGGGAAGGTCATTTACGGTGAGCATCGAAAAGCAGTAAAGAGTACAGGAAATCTGGGGACGCTTGTTGTTACTAAGACTCAGACTCCAGGGATCAGCACTGGTTGTTGTCGGTGAGCAATCACTGATGATGACTTTTGTAATAACATCTAGTTAGTACAAATAATAATAATTATAATAATAATAATAATATAAAGCATATAGTAATTTTACCTATGCATAATAAATAAAGTAGAATAAAAATAAGAATAATAGAAAATTAAAGAATAAAGAATAATAATAACTAACAAGTAAAATAAAGTACAAGTTAAATAAGGAAATATTAAAATAATTGTAAGATAAATAAAAGCGATATTAGTAAACATGTATAAAGGATTATATGATCATAATAAATTAGAATTAAGTAATAAAGTAAGAATAGTAGAAATAATCCATGAGCAACATAAGAAATAAGATAATAATCATTTTACTATTTAATTTAATATGATAATATTAATTATTAATTCTAATCAGGGCAATGATAAAATAAAATAAAAAAAGACATATATAGGGTGGGCAAAAATAAGGGTCCTATTTTTAAAAATTCATAACTTTTTTATTTATTGATTTTTTTTTTTTAGAATAAGTAAAGGACCCCTTCCGAAGCAAGCATGATCCGTATTAGCCCTAAGGAACGTACCCTCATTTAGAAAACATTATTTTTGCTTAAAAAACTCAAAACAGTGTAAAAAACAATACTTTAGTTTTTGTAAGTTTTAAGAAGTGTTTTTCGGCTAAAATTTGTTTTGTTTATTTCAAAAAATCTCGGAAGGGTCAGTCTACACACACATAAAGTTTGGTGAGTTTAACTTTTATTTTGTGGAAGTTATTCAAATTCAAGTTATTCAAATTTAAAGATAGGACCCTTATTTTGGCCCACCCTGTATATTAATAACATTGATAGATGAGTGTGAAAATTAACAGAATACTATAACCATAGAATGAGAGAAATAATATACAATAAAACTATAATCAAAATAAACAAGAAAAGAGGCGTATTGGAAGTATATATAGAAAATAGACAGAATCTAAAAGTTAGAAATTAAAATTTCATATTGCGTGGTCGATATGGTAAAGAGTTAGGTGTTCTAAGACTGTGGCGAAGTGTTTTGTATTGGATCTCCTTGCAGAGATAATTCTACTGAGTGGTCTTATTTTAATTACCCTTAATTCTGTCGAATATTATAAAATTGCAGCCCGGAATCCTATCCTGTCTATATTAGTCAAATACAGACTGGAATAAACTAAACTATACGCGCTCGTTCAATTTTACATATATTTTAACAGTGAAGAAAACCCAAATATGTATGATTACACATAAAATAAAATAAAATTTATTGGCAGAAAAGCAAAGTACAAAAATACACGTAGAAAGTGAAACGAACATTCAATCCTCAATCTCCTCTCACCAATTTGACATGACTGATTACCTTCCACTCTACCGTAAGGACTCTGACAAATATATGCATGGGCTAGGAGTTTATGTTCGGAACACACTCCCCTTGACTAGAGAACATAGGTTAGACTCAGATGACCAAGCCTACATGTGCTTTAGATTGACCATACATCACAGAGTTTGTTACTTATATTTCTTAAACCGTTCTCTTTCGAACCAGGACTGTACCCTGCTGGACTCTGTCTCTGAAAGCTTAGATAGAGCACTCTCACTCGACTCGAATGCCCAAATACATGTATTTCTGGAGTTTAATGCAGACCACCGTGACTGGTTGGGATTCTGCAGCGTTATTGATGCAGCTGGGAACTCTACGTTTAATTTCTCCTCAGCTTACGACCTCTCACAGACTGTCACTTTTTCCGACCAGCCTTCCTAATCGTGCGGAGCAGCAAGCCTCACTTCTCGACCTGTTCTTGACCTCACTACACGAGGCTTGTGTGGCGAATGCCCATAACCCGATCAGAAACTCTGACCACGCTGTGGTAATGATACTTATCACCTTAAACACTCTTCCAAAAACTGAAGGACCAATTCTCAAAACGACGAGACACTATGAGCAGAGTGATTTTGAATTCCTCAGGGATCACATCAGCGACGCCCCATGGGGTGAAACCTTCTCACTCCTTGCTGATCAGTGTGCAAATGAGCTAAGCGAATGGGTCAAAGCAGGCATTGATGCTTATGTCCTCACGCGAAAATTCTTCAATAACCCCCACTCTCCTCAATACTTCGCCTCAGAATGTGCAGCTATTGCTATTGCTGAAAGGCAGAAGGTATTCCGAAAATTCGGCCGCCATAAGTCAATTGCGAATATACAGTAATTTATAGAGGCAAGAAATAATTGCAAAGTAGTGATAGATGAAGAAATGATAAGGTATACAAAGATAACCAAAAAACGAATTCAGTCACAGAAACTAAGTACTCATAATTTCTGGTAAATCTACAATAGTGTGATGAACAATGGACAATCGACAATTCCTCCGCTATCGAATCACAACGATGTTGTTTGCACGGCAACTTATAAGGCTGAACTACTTGCCCAGCGTTTCGCCTTAAACTCCACTTTGGAGTCAGCAAACCAGCCCCTCCCTAAATTTCCATTGCAGACTGAAGCCACACTTGAGAACCTGGTCATCACCCCATCTCAAGTCAGAAACATCATAAAAAATCTTGACACCTCCAAAGCCTGTGGGCCTGATCTTATACCAGTAATAGTAATAAAGAAATGCTCTGCTGAGCTGGCCCCTGTCCTTTCTAAACTATACAACAAATACCTTGCTGAATCTTGTTTCCCTGATAGTCGTAAAATTGCCTCTGTGGTACCAGTCTTCAAGAATTCTGGAGATAGAACTGATCCTCTAAACTACCGCCCAATCAGTCTACTTCCGATTTTTGCTAAAATCTTTGAATCATTAATAAATCTAGCGATAGTCCGGCACCTAGTTAATGCTAAACTGCTTTCTTTTCAATACAAATTTAGACAAGCACGATCTACTGCAGATATCGTAACGGTCATCTCTTAACGCATATATCATACACTGGAAAAGGTAGGTGAAGCTAGGGCAGTAGCGCTCGATATATCCAAGCCCTTTGACAAGGTCTGGCATGAAGGGCTTCTCATAAAACTGCACTCATATGGTATCACTGGACAAATATTTAGTATAATTAAATCCTTTTTAACAAAAAGAAATATCCAGGTTGTGCTTCTAAGCAACATTACATAAATGCTGATGTACCCCAGAGATCTATTCTTGGACCTCCACTGTTCCTGATTTTCATAAATTACCTGCCTGATGTCATTGAGACTGAGAAATATATATTTGCTGATGACACCCCGCTCTACTCTCGTCATGTGACCAAAAACAACGCGCACATATCTGAGGCAATGGTTTAATCCTTAGAAAATGACCTCCAGTCTGTAGTGGAATGGGGTCAAAACTTGATAGTAACTTTAATGCCGCAAAGATAAAGCTACTTCCCTTCAATAACTACAAGAAACCTCTTCAACTACCGATTGTCATGGCAAATAATACCCTATCTGAGAGTTCATCATTCAAACTCCTCGGCCTAACTTGCACAGATAACATAAATAGGAATAAATACATTGAAAACATTGCCAAGGCTGCTGCAGAAGAAGGTGGGACTCCCGCTACCATGCTAGTAAACTCCTCACACTTGACATTATCCTATATCTCTACAAAGCCACCATCCGCCCATGCATGGAGTATTATTGCCACATCTGGGCTGGTGCATCATCCGCTAGTCTCTCTCTCTCTTAGACAATATCCAAAAAAAGAGTTGCCAACTTGATAGGTCCTTCACTATCCACCAAGCTCCAGTTCCTGCCCCATCGCCGCAATGTTGCTTCATTGTAGCCCTGCTAGTTATATATAATACTCTTCAGTAGAAGCTTAAAAAGAACATACAAATGAATAATATTAAAGCCTTAATCGAATTTGTTGTTATACTACAACTTTGGCTACGTACAACAGCACAACTAATGTTGTTATTGTAGCGATAGAGTGACTATTACCACGGCTACAACACAGAAAAGGAGATGTATAGATCTGCTCTATTGCGACAGCGTCGATAACGACTGCTACGACTACGTGTCACCAACACAACACAGCTGCCTGCTATGAGACGCTGTTGGCGAGATATTTCTACAGTCACAGTTATACTACGATAATATTTATAACGTTTTGATTTTTAAAGAGAATGAAAATTCTTTTCAAACCTTTTTGAATTCCACTAATAGAATCTAATGAATTTTACACCTGATGAAAAATGGCGAAAAATGGCGAAAACCAAAGGGTATCAAAATCTTTATGATGTTGTTTAGTGAAGAAAGTATTTTTAAGACGACTGCGATTTCATAATGTTTGAGTTTTTTGAGTGAGAGTCAGCTAATTTCCAACGACTCCGGCTTGACTTCCAAAGGAAGTAATTTGCTTTGACTCCTCTGAATCCACCCCCACAACCCTGATGGTAACTCTATGCTTGTAGAATGACACACTGCCATTGTCGATATTCTTTTGTCATATATGTCCTCATCCTACTTCGAGGTTACCGCATTTATATGATAAGTTATGTCCGTTTATTGGTCAGTTCGTTGATCCGTCACGCTTAAGTTTGAAATGACATCTCCGTTGCACTTCAAGAAGAAGAAGAAGAAGAAGAAGAAGAAAAAGAAGGAGAAGAAGAAGGAATGGCAAATGTTAAAAGAGAATTTCCCTTTCCTGTTAGAACGGTGCGCAAGCTCGGTAATCATTTTCTTGATGGAACTGATAATATTCGAATGTCATTTTAAGAAGATTTCTACAGAGAAAATCGTCGCACTGTAAAGCCAGGGACTTTTATGTTCTTCCGACGATTCGGCTGTTTAATACGCATGCTCTATTCTCCACGCACGCCTCGTATCGCAATGTGGATACATGATAACAAATCTTTCATTAGACTCGCCCGAGAGATAAAAAATGACCGAGCTCTGACCATTACTTAGTTTCAACCATTTCATTCATCCGACAATCACGACGACCACGACTACTTTGTGCAAGCTTTCTTATTTGCTTCTTCATCTTGACACATTCGATTTTCACAGCATTATTGTTATTAGTTACTCACTAGGAGTTCGAACATGAGTCATTACCAGTGATCTCTCACTTGTGACAACAAATGCTGTTCCTTAGAGTTTGAGTGATTTCCAGCCCTCTTTTCTTCTTTAGATAACTGTTGCAAATCACTTGGCGTTATCGCAATAGCTGTTTACCATTGATTTCTCGCTGACAACGACGTTGGCCTTCTCAAGAATCTTAGTGGCAATAATCCTCTCCATCATTCAAATTGTGACGCAATCCCAAAGTTAGATTTTTAATTTAAATATATAGCTTTAAGCAATGTAAGATATTATCGAGCGAAGATATTTTTTTCTTTTCGTTTAAAAATAGTTTCCTAGCTTGAGATATAGTAGAAAAAGAGATATCGCCGAGCGGCTATATATATATATATATATATATGTGTATTTTCCCTTTTAAAACTTCCTTTGTTCGTCGGCTTGAGAGACGAAAAGACAAATATAGAATGGGGGTAGAGCGAGAGTGTATGTTTCCGTGGGCATGGCTGTCCCCTTCCAACTTTTGAGTCTTAAGAATGTGACCATCGAGAAAAATGAGCTAGTAATCTTGCTATTTCTGTGGAGGTCGCATGTACTCCACGACCCGTCTCCCCCACCTAACCTGACACCTGGTCCAGTGCGAACCCTTTTGCCACCAAAAGGAAAAAGAGGAAGAAAAACCAAAAACGGCTAAACAAAAAAAAAAATACCGCTAGGTTTGGGAACGAACTGACTTTATATTGGTCGCTCCGGAAAATCACGACAGGAGAAAACACTTGGAACGAACGCCGTGCAAATCACTGCATATTGGAAACTGGAAAACTGTCTGGACGCCGACACAAAAAGAACGCCCAAGATGTATCCTGTTAAATACCAAAGGCATACTGAAGAACAGTCGGTACAGAAGAACTTATGTTCTTTTATGAAGTGCTTATCGTCTGTCTCTGTGTTTTTACAGGTGTCGTTAGAAAGAGTCCCCATTCTCCTCTTGTTCGGTGTGTATACATATTTGAATCTGAGGACCTTAAATCTTTTCCTCTTTTTCTTTTATTGCGTAACCGTCTTGTCGTTTCCAACGAGGCGCGACCGTAACACAATACTCTCCTCGCCCTTCCTGTGGAGGTAAGGATAGTGTTCTTCCTCCTCGGTTTTTCAATCCTTCTTGATTTTTCACGACCATTTTGTGGTACTAGCCGAGGGTGGTAGAAGGGGGTCCATTATAGCAATTTTGTCAGTTTCAATCCCTTTGGTTTCATGTTATTTCTGTATATTTTGTTCTGTTATTATTTCACCTTACCGCAGTTCGTCGACGTTACCCCTTTATGTGAGTTGGTTTCTGCACTCTAGTATTTTTGTTAATACTTCTTTGTTATTATTATTATTATTATTATTATTATTATTATTATTATTATTATTATTATTATTATTATTATTATTATTATTATTATTATCATCATCATCATCATCATCATTATTATTATAATTATTGTTATTATTTACTTACTTGGAACTTTACACACATCATTATCTATGATTGTTCACTGGCAATAACAAGTGATGTTTCCTGGATTCCGAGTGCCAGCAAGTCTCACTATATATCCAATACTCCCCACCTCTGACGATAATCATTGCATTTTACTTTGCATTATCGTATCAGCAGTTTACTCTTAATTTCTCAGTAGCAACAACGGAAACTTGAGTGGCAATAAGCCCCCGAATGTCTCAGTACTCTCCGTGCAGGTCTGGTCGATGCTTTCTTTCCTCGGTCTTTCCATCCTCCTTGACCCTTCACAACCGTGTTGTGTGGTACCAGCCGAAACTGGTGTCACTTCATGCATATGTATATGACTGAATATATTTTGTGTGTGTATGTCAGGGGGTGGGGTCAGTTTATTGGGTTTCCGGCTGTTTTCACTTCTCTTAGGCTCGGGTGATGTTTATGCTATACATTTTTCTTCTTTTTCTATTTAAAATTATCTGTGGAAAGTTAGTATTTGTTTGTTGTATTGGTTTATTTCTGCATTCAATGATTTTCTTTCAGATTTATGATGTTTTAATCATTGCCGTTCGTTTCACGGTGTTAATCTTCCCATTTTATTCTAATTTCTCCTCGCCTTTTTTCCATATTTTTCGCGACTGTTCCTAGTGCTCCTACAATTATTGGTATTGTAGTGATTTTCTTCATGTTCCATTATTTTTTAGTTCTCTGGCAAGTTCCATGTATTTGGTTCGTTTTTCTGCTTCCTTGATCTTCAACCTGTCCACTGCTGGGACGGCGAAATCTACGATTTGGCACGGTTCTTCCTTCTTTTTGACTATTATCGCGCCTGGTTTCCCTGTTTAGATATCTTTATCTGTTTGTATCTCAATGTCCCAGAGGATTTTGTAATTTTAATTTTCCAATACTGTCTCTGTTTTATGTCTGTACTATTTGTCTTAGATTCAAAGTGTCGACTTTTGCATAGTTCCCAGTGGACTGCCTTTCCCAAGCAGTTGTGTCTGTTTTTGCACTCTTAGTTTAGTTTGCTGCATTCACTTATTATGTGATTTACTGTTTTTGTTTCTTTGTTCACAGAACTTACATTTACGGTTTTCTTGTGTTTGGTCAATCTTAACGTTAATATATTTCGTCCTGATTACGTTGTTCTGTCCGGCTGTCAGTGGCAATTCCGTTTCTCTGTTTAAGTTAACTTTTTGTAACCATGTCCAAATATTTTCATCTGGTCAGTCTTATGAATCTTCAATGTAGCTGCTTTTCTAGCCATTTGTATTTACATGCCTTTCAACTTCAATGCTTCATGTACTGTTCCTTTTTCTGCTGTCTCTTGTAGCAATTATCAGTTTTCTGTGTTCTGTGTAAATTATTTTTTCCAGACTTTTGTGTCATCTACACAGTCTTCCATATTTACTAGCCCTTTTCTCCCTTCTCTCATGCCTTGGGTTTAGTGCATTGTTCATGCTCATTAGTTTGTTAGTCTTTTGGTCCAGGTGCCTGAGTTCTTCTTTTGCCCAGCTTATGAATGGTCCAGAATATCTTACTAGATATAATTTCCAGGGGCTTATTCCGTTTATCAGATTTCTACTAAATAAATTGGTTTGTAAGTGTTTTCTTTCAAATCTTCTTTTTCATTTTGGTTGATTTGATGGCGTCTGCTTCCATAACTCCTATATATGTGTATGTAAAATGTTCGCAAATACACTGATCATCATATGGTTTGGTAATTCCATGCCTTCCGCTATTTTGAGCGTTCCCTTTTTCATCTCTAGTAGTGCATACTTTTCCATTCCGAATTCGATTTGAATGTCCTAATTGACAATTTGCTTTTGTTTTTTTGGGTTTTTTTTTGCAAGTAGATTCAGTCCTTCTATATACATGAGGTGAATTATTCTTTCTTCTGTGTCTGTGAATTTGTATCTAGTATTACACTTCCTGAGTATGTTATTCAGTGGGTATGATAAACCGTAGCGGTGATAGAGAGTCCCCTTGGAAAATTACTGTATTTTTATCTCAACGATGTGCTGTTCTCCGGCTGTCAATTCATGTCTCATGTTGATGATGATGATGATGATGATGATGATGATGATGATGATGATGATGATGATGATGATGATGATGATGATGATGATGATCATCATCATCATCATCATCATCATCATCATCATCATCATCATCATCATCATCATTATTTCTGCTCACTATGAGTTATCACACAAGTGATCATGATTGATTAATCACTGACAACAACTAGTGGTGTTCCCTGCAGTCTGAGTGACAACAAGCCTTCCCAAATTTCCAGTACTCTCCACCTCTTTTCGATCACCGCCACAAATGACTTTGCGGTATCGCTATAGCCACCTACTATTGATGTTTCGCTGCTAACAACCATTAGTCTCCTCTGGGATTTGAGAAGCAATAAGTCTCCTCAAGGTCCCAGCACTCTCTTCACTCTTCCAGTGGAGGTCTGATTAGTGCTGACTCTCTACGATTATTTTGTGTAGTGTCAGCCGAGGCCGGCACCATCATTTTTTTTGTTTCTCCATTCTTTTCTTGGGAGGGGGGACAATTTATGATATTTCTTGCAGTTTCTATTCTTGGTTCGTGCGGTGATGTCTTTCCTGTTGTTTTGTTTTCTTCCTATTGTCATTTCCATGTAACTGGTTACCCTTCGTAGCTCATGCTGGTTGGTTTCCGCATTCGAGGATTCTCGTTAAGATTGCAGCTGTTTTCATCATTGCTGTCCTTTGTATGGTCTAATTGATCCTTTGATTCCAATTTCATGTCTTTTCTTCATTTTTTACAAAACTTGTCCTAGTACTCCTACGATTATTGGTATTATATTGATTTTCTTCATGCTTCTTTCAGTTCTCTGGCAAGTTCCGTGTATTAGTTTCGTTTTTCCGTCTCATTGATCTTTACTTTGTGGTTTGCTGGAACTGCGAAGTCTACGAGTTGGCAGGATGTTTCTTTCTTCTCGATTATTATTACATCCGGTCGCTTTGCTTGTATGCGTTTATCTGTTTGTACCTCCATATCCCAGAGGATTATGTGATTTTCGTCTTCCAGTACTGTCTCTGGTTTATGTTTGTACCATTTGTCCGCCTGTTCGAGATGCAATCATTTGCACAGTTCCAAGTGTACTGCTTTTCCCACACAGTCGTATCTGTTCTTGTATTCGTTTTGGGCTAGTTTGCTGCATTTACTTATTAACTGTTTTGTCTCTTTGTTCCCACAGTCTGCGTTTACTGTTTTCCTGGGTTTAATCTATTTGAGCTTTAATGTAGTTTGTCCAGATCGCATTGTTCTGTGCAGACGTCAGTAAAGATGCCGTTCTCTGTTCAAGTGTCTTTTTCTTAGTCATGCTCAGCAATTATCGTTGGATTCTTTTTTTGTCAGTCTTATGTAGCGTCCATGTAGTTGTTTTTCTTCCCACTTTTCTTTTCTTTTGTTTTTTGTTTCAGTGCTTCCCGAGTTGCCGTTGGGACGGTGTTTCTTGCTGTGGTAATTAGCCTTTCCGTGTTCTGAGTTATCTATTTCTCCAGATGCCATGGCCAGAAATCGAAACCAAAACCTAGAGATCTTCAGTCTGAGGTTCTACTAACTGACCTATTTGGACGTTCTGTTAAATAGAGCTTAAACATAACATCATCAAAATAATTATAGCTTTGAGATGACGACATAGATTCATCATTTACGTAATGTTTCAAAACATTAATTCAAACATAAGCGATGATAAAAATGAATAAATAGATCAGTAAACATGGTCAATAGCGTTAGAATACGAGAATTTTGTCCGATAGGCCCATAATTCTTGTTCTTTAAATTACCTATCCGGCATAAATATCGCTGTGCCTTTTACATGAATGTTGTCTTAATCTCTCATAATTGAAACTTGTCTTCTTTCATTTGAACCAATTTATAAGTAATAACTGACAATACTATCGCTGACTGACTTGGATCTCGGCTCATTGTAAGCATCTGTTTTCATTCAAAGATGAAGGGTTTAAAGGCTATTTATTTTTCTAATTTTACTTCAGTTATATATATCCAAACTATTTGTTATCTAAATGGAATATTATCATTCAGCTACGATAGTTTCTGTATAAAATTTCAACTGATCTAATCTACGGCCATCTTCGAGTAGATTGTTCGTTTGATAAAATCGGGATTTAAGTGTCCAAATAACGATTGGTGCGTTATTGTTACGTAATTTTGTGTCATGAGATTTCCGGGGGTTCATTTTTTCTTTTTGAGAAATAGAAATATTTTTCTTAACTCTTTCATAAAACCTGGAACAAGGTGTGCCATCGTGTGGTTCATTTTTGAGAGATAAGAATATTTTTTTTCAATCTTTGATAAAACCTGGAAATAGGTGTGTCATCGTGTAGGTGATGGTTTAAACCAAGGTTAATACAGCTTCGCATTGCTAACACTTGTTGTGAAATTTGTTTTGTTGTTTTTTAGGAAGCGATACGCTAATTTTTCTTCACTTCAACCATTGTCCGTTTACCAAGAAATGTTACCCTCATCATCCATGCCATTTGTTAGAGCATTTGGAGGATACAATCCGTCTCCAAGAAGCATGTAAGTTCTGTGCAGAAACCATAATCTTTATTAGCCGTAGGTGTGCCACTCTAACGAATTCTAGGGAATCCAGGCTTCTTTACGGAACTCAATAAAAATATAGTATTAGGTTACATGGTACTTGTATTGTATGTCAGACTTGTTTGCTTGGATCACTTTTTCTGTGTGATGCCCCGATCTTCGTCATTGTCGATTCAAACACTTAAAATAATTGTATAAGAATATATAGTATATATGTATGTTATATTACATTCTCCCTTCATGAATATAGAGGGGAATAGTCAAAACTGCTATCGACCCATCTTCTCGCCTACCTACGATTACGTGGCTAACTCTTGTAACAATTACTCTATAATTTGTCCCCAGTCTCTGATAAGAAAAACGGAAAAAATGTTAAGTTAAGATACTTGCAGTTTTAAGGTTAGAGAGTAAATACATATAGTTCAGTGGGAAAAATACAATTAGGAAGGAACGTATCTAAGTGTTGGATAATGGCATGTTGAAGTGTGGGAGATCGTTTGGTTTGGTTTGGCTTGCGCGATTTAGTGCGGGTGGGCCCGTACAGTCGAGTGCAAAATAAACTGGTACTCACAGTTGGAGCTCACAAACGTTGACAGGGCCACCACGTTGACGAGACCTCAGGTCAAGGGTCAAGGTGCACCTGCGCATAGGGGCTCTATAACGTCACGGGCTTTTGTGTGGGAAACGGAGTTTTGTCAGTCTGGGTTTTGGAAGCAAGCCGAACAGACGATTTCTCTATGTAGTCTTCAAATGATTAGGGGAATTAAATTCCCTAAAAGAATACAGGCATGCGATTCCTTCTTACCTCCTCCTTGAATGGCTAAGGACTTAAGCTAGGAATTAACTGCGACAGAGTAGTAATTTGGTCTCTCCCTCAACGTTAGTGAAGCATCTCCATGGCCGACAGAAATCTGACGCCTGATAAACAAATCAAAGAAAAAGATCGTTGCCTTGTGAATTTTGTTGGGAAGGTTTTTGTTGCAGACACAGCAGACGACATCAAGACGACACCCCTCCACGCGACGAAGAAGAAAAGGTACGAGAATTTAAACACTATGCAACATAAGGTGACATGTAAGAAGGAGCCCTGAAATCGTAAAACACACCTAAAATGAAAAACATAACAGACATATAAATCATCACTCTAAAAGTCCGGCGCTTCTAATAAAAAGCCCATATGAGTTTGATAAAGTACTAACCTTCAATTAGCACGTGTCTAAATTCGAGCCAAATCAGATCATTAGTTTACAAATAACAGTTATTGTTGTTAAGCTATTGTTTCAAATTTTTAAAACAATTGAAAAATTAAAATTTCCTCGGTAGATAAAGCATTGCTTTCTGATAGGTAAACTACTATTCAAGAAAAGCAATAGATTGATAAGTGTGATTCGGAGTCTGATCCGTCGGAAACAACGGTTAAGACGTGGTGTACTGACTTTAAACGTGGTATTACAGATAAAAATGATGTTGAACGCCCAGGTCACTCCGGAAAACATAAAAAGTACACATATTTGTGTTGACCAATCTAAAATTGAAGGTGCGTAAAATAGCAGATGAGCTGAATATATAAAAAGGCAGTGTATTCACCATTTTGCATGAACATTTGTCCATGGGAAAGCTGTGTTTAAAGTGGATGCTGTGTTCGCATAAAAAACAACGCGTCGAGTATTCAGAGCGTTGTTTGTTACTGTTTCAAGAAACAGTAATTTTTCGTCAATATGTGATAATGGATTAAAGATAGAGTCAAATCGGCAGTACGCTAAGTTGACAGCAGCAGACGAAAGCCGCCCAAAGCGATCAAAGACGCAAACGTCAGCGGTAAGGTTTTTGCCTCCATATTTTGAGATGCGCAAAGTATTTTATTTATCGATTACTCTGAGAAAGAAAGGAACATCTATAGCGAATATTATACAGCATTATTTGTGCGTCTGAAGCAGGAAATTGACAACAAACGGTTACAAATGGAAAAGAAAATCATTGCTCTTTTACGAAGACAATGCACCGTGTCACAAGCTGATCGCAACAATAGCAGAACAACTACACGAACTGCACTTCGAATTGCTTATGCACAAACCCTATTCTCTAGATCTGCCCTCCACCGAGCGAATTCTGGCTGTTTGCAAACCTCAAAAGAGTGCTCCAGGAAAAGAGATTTGGCAGTAAGAAGAGATATTGGAAATTAAGGCCAAAGACAAATTGTTCTGCAAAATAAAAAGACATCGAATTGTTGGAGAAGCATAGCACTCAGTGTATGACCCGAGAAGGAGAAAATTTTGAATAATTAAGTCAATTTTGGGCTAAAAATTAAGCCCGGGACTTATTGAATGATGTGTTCGACATGTACGACTGCAACAAAGACATCGGACTCAATTTCCTTTTTATTAATGTACAACTTATATAGATCGTTTTGTTGTTATTGGCAGGGGTTCATACCAAAATGGCAGTTTAATGATTGTTAACAACGTACTTGACAAAATATGTGACATAAAAAAAAAATTCTATGGAATTAGAAAACTAGTCTTCAAAGTAAACATTACTCCAATATTAAAACTGCCAACTTCATAGATGTAGCTTTTAATTAAATATGTTGGAACTTTTAAATATTGATACATAGGTAGATAGATAGATATACCATAATGCATGTGTATTTTCTACGCTATATACTTACCTGATCAATAAACAAGATGGATGTGTTTAAAATGTGACCGTTATCTGATACTCGCGGGACATTTTCAACGTGAGTGAATCTATAATTTGTTAAAGGAAAAAGGGGAAAGCACGAAAGTACGGCTATTGTTAATTATTTATTTATGTATTCTGGAATATTTCGTAAGTAAGTTAAAAAAAACAGCAATGTATATGAAACTAATCCCTTACTGTAAATTCTAAAAATAATTGCGTGTGTGCGTTACATTGTGAATTAAAAAATATTTGTGTTTTTCCTATCAGGTTCGAATCTATTTTTTTTGTTGGTTATTTAGAATAGTAGTCTAAACTTCCGACAGTAAAAACGGTCGAAAGAATGAAAATGTATTTCAAAGAAAGGCTCGTATTTTTTAATTTAAAATCTAGTAATATATAAACAATAGTAAGAAGAACAATATGAAATAATTGTGGTGATTTTCACCCCATGAAAAAGATCCACCAGTGACTGTGGCGCTGTGGGAGTAGATATTAGTGTACGAGTGAAAATGTCTGCGACCTGTAAAAGGATACACCAGTGATTGTGGGCGCTGTGGGAGTAGATATGAGTGTGAGAGTGAAAATGTCTGCGACCTGTAAAAGACATATTTGGGAGAAGCAGCTTACCCAGAAAAAATGTGAATAAAAATTTGAAAGAATACGAAATGAATGTATATTTTCTAGAAACACGCATGATGAATTGGCCTAGCTCGTTAACGGTACAGATTAACACGTAACGCCTTTGGTTCGAAAAGTATAATAGCCAATGAAATAAGGGAAATAGACTTTACTTTATTATCTAGATGTAAATGCCTGAATTTTTTAGTTTTTCTTTTATATAATCTGCAAGATGAAATGTGTGACAGACAGATCAACTTACTAAAGGACAAGGCTTTTCATATAAAAAATACGACGAGGAATCTGAAATTAAAAGTGCACACACATATAAGAATACACACACATGAATACCGACATACAAATGCAAGTAGACATACACATATACATACACACTTACACGTTCCACACAGCGATGTGGATTGCGCTACTGATCGATGAAAAAGGCCAACAATTTGAATTTGTTCTTTTTTCAAATTCTCGGTCGTCGATTGATAGGTCTGACAGAATGACAGTAATGGTCGACCATTTGTGTAAAAGGAACCGCGGAAGCGAACTTTTACGGCTTCACATTTCACGCTTTATTTCGCTGGCACGAGACAAAGACAAACAGGGAAAGAACCGTAAACAAAATTTAAAAAATACAAACAAACAAACAATAACTCCGTCACTGGTTAGTGAACTGGGGCTAATAAAGTTTGTTTCCTTAATGGGAGAAAACCTCTCGCCCCTTTCATCTCTCTGCTTTTTCTCTCTCTCTCTCTCTCTCTTTCTCTCTCTCTCTCTCTCTCTCTCTATATATATATATATATATATATATATATATTTATATTTGCAAGATTATATAGACAAGGTCGATTGGGAAGATTTATACGTATACTAGACCACCCGTGACCCGTTGGGTCAGTTTGTTATATTAGCTATGGAATTCATGTATGTGCGTGACACTTGTGGAGAAAACAAAAAAACTATTTGATGAAATTAAATGTAATTGTTGAAAAAAGAATATAGATAGATTTCTATGCGTCGTTCTGTTTATTATAATTGTTTTTTTTTTAAATTATAGTTACTGAATTATAAGTGGTTGGCCATACTTATAGGTAAATATGCACTGAACAGGTACCATAATACTTATTATAGTTAAATTCAAATTTTTATATATAATCTTTTAAATGAAATTGTTAGTTGAAAGTACAGAATAATAAAAGGGCGATTTGAGGAAGGAAGGGGGTACAACCGGCTGTCTCGCGTACGTAACGAAAACAGAGGGAGTAGGAGTGGTGAAATCTGTGAGAGGAAAAGTGGGAGGTGGTTTCGTTCACCGCCGCTATTGATATTAATAATGATTGTTGTTGTTTTGTTTGTTTGTTTTTGTTTTTTAAAAGGGTGGAGCTTTTTTGAAACTGCGACAGACTTTACAAAGTCCTGCCGTTGAATGTTTTTAGCCGTGGAGAAAACAAAAAAACTATTTGATGAAATTAAATGTAATTGTTTTATATTTAAAGCGATATAAACATTTCCAGAATGAAAAATTTCATGCATTCGTTAATAATAAGAGTTCAACGGAATTGGAATAACAGATTGGAAGACGATGCTATTTACGCATGCGCAACCGGATGTTGAAAACCGGAAAGCTGAAAGCTGATTGCAAACATACAAGACAATAGAGTTTTAGTAGTATATAGATATGTATCTCTCTATATATGTATGTTAGTACATTTGATCTCAAATGACGGGATCTCCTTGTTCGAATCCCTGTCGAGCTGTTGGTAAAATTTTACTAATACCATGAAGAAAGTCATATGTTCTACATCTGTGTATTCGGAGAAATGGTGTTAGAGATTGCACAACTATTCTTTCACTATAACAGACAGTAGACAAGTTTTCATAGGGTATCCATTGTCTTTAAACAAAGTAGAGCCATAATTAAGTGTTATGTTTATAAATAGGTGCTCAATAATGTTGGTAGAGCGTTAATAGATCTAAGTTTTAAAAGCGGAGACTCATACACGACAACACGGGGTGACTGTCAGGTTTTGCTCTGCGTTTATTAGATGATGGATAGCGAAAACATCACGAATTACGTGTTCGGTGTGCCATCTTGGTCGTGATTTTGTGTTATTTTTACTAATACCCTAGGGAAGGTTATTACTGAAGTTGCCCCCCGCCAGATATGAGTGACATAGTAGGATAGACTCGATGCGAGAACCTTAGAAAATCTAATGTGAACAATTCGGACCAAAAAAACTGATGTATATTGTTCAGTAGTGTCACGGACAACATTTGCACGACTCTTATTATTATAAAGATGGCCATAACATCTGCGTGGGTCTGTGCAAATATACGAAACGTTAATAACATTCAGTGGTAGAGGCGGGCTGACCGATGAGGAAAATTGCTTACACAGTCCACTATATTTATCGTACTCGAAAAGCAGGTTCTTACTCGCTAACACGCCAGTTCATAGCCACCATACATGTACGATGTATGTGGTTAGCGGTAAGATCACAGATTACGGTCTCGGCTTCCCGTGTTCAAATCCGAGGAGAACTATTGTGTCAATTTTACTAAAAAGCCCGGAAAACGTTGTTCTCCTTCCTCGTAACTATGTAAGAAATAATAGGGTTTATAGTATTAAAAATAGCAACAGACATAGAAATAAATTTCCGAATGTAAACGTGCCGGATGTGTTCAGAGGTCGTGCTTAATGTTGGGTGTGGCCAGTTTTGAAGGTCAAAGATCATTTATGACCGTTAAGAAAGTGGAAACAATATAATATGAAATTAAAAAGTAGTTTGTGACATTAGTCTCGTTACTTTTAAGACAACCCTCGTATAAATATAAATATATTACGTATTATAGTCTTATCGAATGCGAAACTAAATTTTATTTGGAAAAGTACTTAATGGCTTAATTCTAATTAAAGAAAGAAGAAGAAAACGAAGAAAAAGAAATAGAAAAAGAATAAATACGAAGAATAATGAAAGAAAGAAAATGAAATAGGAATAGAGGACAAAATGAAGAAGAATATGAAGAAGGAAATTGTAAATAATAAAACAAATAATAATATAATATGAAGAATAAAGTAAAAAAGGGAAGAAAAAAGAAGACGAACAGTAAAGAGTAGGAAGTAAAGTAGGAATAAAACAAAGAATATTATTATTAGTAGTAGAACTATTATTATTATTATTAGTATTAGTAGTAGTAGTAATAGTAGTAGTAGTAGTAGTATTATTAGTAGTAGTATTAGTAGTAGTAATTGTAGTAGTAATAGTAGTAGAAGTAGTAGTAGAGAAAGTAAAAATAATGGATCCCGAATAGAGTGAAAAGTGGTTTGCGTACTAATGGTCAAATGGCGTACTCACGAAGAAGGCTCAATTATTTGACGTTAAAATCCGTCCAGTAATTTCGCTTTCATCTGTAACACGAACTAATGAAAGTGGCTTTTCCCCCGTCAGGTCATTACAGAATCCATTTATTTGTTATCTTTCGCAGGAAACTGATTGCGGATGGGGGTCTCTCTCTCTCTCTCTCTCTCTCTCTCCCTCTCACTCTGTTGCATACAAATGCGCCTGAGACTCACCGTGCGATCAAGTCTGGTTAAAGCGTGTTTTTACTGAATCTAAACTTGAAACATTACTCAGCAAAATAGAAACGCGGTTGTCATAGATGTTCTTGAATAAGGGAATGTGTGTTCTCCACAAGGCTAAGTCATGACTAAATCTTTGTTTTAGGATGGGTGTGAGGGGGCGGTAAATGGTTACTCAAGACAAGTTTTCAAAATGAGCCCGAAACTTTCCTCTCATAAGTGAGAACCGATCAAACATAAGAAAATAAACGTATCTTTTCTCTTTTCTAGCGTACTGTATTACAGTGTCTGGACTGTGCCAGTATTCAGTCACTTATATATATATATATATATATATATATATATATATATATATATATATATATATGACAATAAATCTATTCTTGTGATTCAAGCTTTGTTTTTGGTGGAAATTGAATATTTTTGGACATTGTTTTGGTTTGGTTTTCTGGGTACTTACGACAATTCTGTTCTAGAGAGATACGATGTTTGTAGAAAAATATGGTTCATGTATGACTTAAAATAAACATTGCCTTAAACCTTTTCACTACTACTATGTGTACTACCAAAATAATATAATATATAGTAATGTCGGATTCGTATTTTCATTGAAAATGGACGGGTGTCTGTTTGAAATATTTGACTTATATATAAATAAAACCTTGGCATCTTATCGATTTCTCAAACAACATGGTATTTCATTTTAAAATATTCCTTCTAATGTGAAAAAAAACATTTTAATATATATATATATATATATATATATATATATATATATATATATATATATATATATATATATATATTAATAAAATGAACTTTCCCAAATTTATACCTACCAGCGACCATGCGCGATTTAAGTTCAATTTAAAAGAGACATTTACACCGCTAGTCCACAGAACATCGGACGTCACTTCTACAAGACCAGGAAGGATTGTTACGAAGAAAAATAAGGTTAATACCTTTTATTTGTCTAAAGCTCTGACGAGGCTTGTTATATCAAGCGAAATTATTAGATAAAAAAGTCAAGATGAAAAAGAAAAAAAAATATTGTTTTTATTTTTATTTTTATTTTAATGAAAATATTTGCATCTAACACATGTTTTTTGAAGGCATTCTGCCCCTTTCTTTAAGTTTAATATATATATATATATATATATATATATATATATATATATATATATATATATATATGACATTTCAAAGTTCGAAAATAACAATGTAGTATGCTCATGTTTATTGGTTAGTGGGTTTTCTTCTTCAGCATTTATGGTTCGACCAGTATGAACTGTAAACTCCCATAGCACTACGCTTCTATTGCTTTATTAGGAAACGGTAATGTTATTCCTTTTTTCTATGATTTGTACCTCAATATTCACTAATGATTCACTGGATGTATTGAAATACTCTGCTGGTGTGAGTAGTAAGTAGGAATGATGTAGTTAATCATCATCATCATCATCATCATCATCATCATCATCATCATCATCATCATCATCATCCAATTCTTACCAATGATTTCTAGATTATAAACGCATTTCTCGCTCTATTGCTACTATCATTCGTAGTAGATGATGATGATGATGATGATGATGACGACGACGACGACGACGACGACGACGACGACGACGACGACGACGACGACGATACTTTGGTTCGTCGGAACATTATTCGTTTTGAGAGTTGCTTGTTTGTGGGGGATACTTCTTTTGTGTGGTTCATGCTGCCACTGTCGTCGATGATCAAAGCACAAAGACTGTAGTAAAAATATACGTTTTTTTATTATACATATCTTACAAGTTTGTCCTCGCTGATTCGAGAAGCGAGAGAGAGCGGGAGGGAGATGAAAGGAAGAAATAGTAATGTAACTGTCAGTAGGTCTCTCTTCGCTCCTTGCTAGTCCATTACTAACATTTGTAACACAATATTACGTTCTGTGTCATAACTTCTCACTGTAACGGTCCTTGTGAATCTCGTAATATTTCGAAATACATTCACCGTTATTCACACTCTTAACTATTTCAACCTTGACTTGTTAACGCTGAGAACAATCCAACCTTTGATTCAATTCAAATGTGGGTCAAGACCAGTTTATAACAGTAACAGTAAGGAGCAGTATTAATATCGATTTTAATTATGATTTTTACTACTAAATATAATCACTAACTCTGTCATATCTTATTATTTATGCACAGGATTATTTTGTGATGTTCATCTTCATCCTCGTTGCGACCACGTGATTATCCCCTTGAGCTTTGGGAAAATATGGATTTCACAAATAACAAAATCAGGTTAATAGGAAGTTTGTTTAATACAGAGATTTTATTCTTTTAATTGCCGAAATTGTCGAAAACATCGGGACGTTGTTATCAGGTGCATTGTCGTGGTGAATCAGATGAACTTTATACAGAATGGTTCAAAAATAAATGCAAAGATTACCAAAAAAGCAAAGATTAAAGTTGTATATCCCCAAGAAATCATGGTAAAGGATAACAGAATCCGCTTACCAGTCTTTCGACCATAGCTCACAACACACCATGCCCCAGTAATTATACACAACCCTCATTTTTTGCGTAATTGAATTGTATTTAGAGACAAATTCTAATAAAAAATTGCCGTTGACGAATTTATCTTGGGCTATTAGCTTAGTTTGAACTTTGACCTACTTTATCATGGGTCAAGTAAAAGTCCCAATTCTATCTTTCATCTAGACGCCAGGGGTTCGTTTTCCATGAAGGACCACAAGCTAAAGATTTTGAGGGCAAAATCCTTCAATGTACTCTCTTCCTATTGCCACTGGTTTTATTTAGACAATAATGGCCATTTCGAACATGAAGAATTCTCGTCACCAATCAGAAATCTCCTCAGTGAAATGCTTGTCTAACTCTCTGATTGATTGGTTGGCAAATTCATCGGTTGTTCTGACCAATGATTATAGCAAATACTATTTCAATTTCGTGTTTAATGTGAGAATCTTCAAAACAGTAATAGAGTTTAAATAAACAACAAAAACTGCACAAATAATTGTAAAAGCCGAAGGAAAAATGAAAAGCGTGCCACTTTTTTCAACATATTAAACATTATCTCGGCAAATGTCGCTAACTGACTTCCGGTTGACTGGCTTAATAACAAGGGTGTGCATGCGTGCGCAGTCACGCACTGCAAAACACAGTGTGCAATTCCACTTTCCTATTGATATATCGATGTGAAATAAAAAAAATAATAACAACATTTTTTGTTTTGGCCCGAAATGAATGAGTGATGATACAAAAAAATATATAATTGAATTTAAGTAAAAGTAGAATTCATTAAATTCCATGCCAACAAAATGTTGCGACAAGAAATCTAAAAATTTGAGGTTGTTTTGATCTGAGAAGCCGTCGACCCGGGAATAATGAATAGTTTGAGCCGAAGAAGAAAATGACAACAAACACAGAAGGAAGAATGACCGGAATTTTCTTCTTTTTTTTTAAATTACGCGTAGTTGAAAAAAATTAAAACCTAAACAAATGATAACGAAACATTATGATGTCCGTTCCGAAAGTGATTAGACTAAGGGGAGGGGGTTCCGTTTGAAAGTCGTTCAATGTTGACCTTGGATTGTATGAAAACATTGACGTGATGCAGAATGATTTTCAGTTATTTATGGACCATGAAGTTCAGCACGAAAACAGTCTAACGATATGCTCACACTACTCCACACGTCTATATATACTAGTTTGCTTTTTTTCTTAATAATATCGATAAATTTGGCGTAAACACTCATTAGTCATATATTAGACAACTCATGACCCGTTCGGTCAGTATTCGTTATATATATATATATATATATATATATATATATATATATATATATATATATATATATATATATTATGAAATATATAATTTCTTAATGTATTAATTGCTTAAGAATCATGTTTTACAAGGATTACAAAGTTATAAGACTCTATAGTACAAATACTTGTCTTTTCCTTTCTCTGTCCTATTGCGTCATAATTGACTCACTGTCTTCTCTATATACTCTTTTCCCTCTTTCTTTTACGTATTTAAAGCATTCCATTTTTCTCACCACTTCTGGTGAAGAGTTCACGATATTAAGTAAGCAGGCAAATACGATAACAATATCATGGGCGTTTTAATAGTAAATACAGTATTACGAAATTCTATATGATATATATATATATATATATATATATATATATATATATATATATATGAAGAGTTCGAATGCAAAATGCGATAAACGCGATTTTCAAAATCATGAAAGTGCCCCTAGAAAAAGTGTTGCATTTTAACACTCGACGGCACCCCAAAACTATGCCTTACATAATATGATACTGAAATAATTTATATTTGATTTCAATTAAAATCAGCTTTAATTCGAAGGAAAGATTTAATATATTCGTGTTTTTATTGTTTAAGGTCTCAATTTAAACGAATTGGATTTATCGCGTTTTGCGTTCGAACTCTTCATATACATATATATATATATATATATATATATATATATATATATATATATATATATATATATATATATATATATATATATATCTTTTTTACACGCGGTCAGTGTAACTCACTCAGAATATTCTACTTTAGAAATCACGCCCATTTCTTCCAAACGTCCTAATACTCGGTTTACTGGTTCTAAACACGGGAAAAGGTTCGTTTCTTGTTGTTTAAAATACTGGCTTTATACTTTACTTTAATTCAAATCTTACTTTGGTTCCCATTCATTCACCCAGTTCTTCAAAATAGGCATGGTTATTGTCTTTTGAAATAAATAAAAACAGTTCTGTTTCTTTTACAAGTAATTCCCATGAATCGAATAGCACACTCCAGTCTGTATCGAATAGATTTGTCGAACCGGATGTACATAAACTTTTGATTTGAAAATTATTTCAACAAATGATACGTTGCAATTAAATTGGCCTTTATCATTGAACCGTTTTTGTGTGCTATTTTTTCCGTGTACTATTTTGTTCAGAAGACTACCTATTTATTCCTCATTTTTTTTTATTTAATCTCGAAATGTCATTACTAGTATCCAAAAGTATTTTTACGGATTGACCGTTTCTTTTTCATATTAAAATACTTTCGTTAGACAAGATGACTTTAGTTATAATATTTCGGCTTATTGTGTTTGTCTTTATTTCTGAAACGCGTATTTTTTTTGCTTTATATAGCAAAACATAAAACAAGTTTCGTCTTTATAAAAAGTGTTTTGTTTAATGCGAACCTCCACAGGAATTGTACGGAGATTGTGTGGTTTTAAATATTTCAAATCTCTTTAATTACATCATTAGAGCACGAGAAATGTTGTCTTGTTTCACGTTTAATAATTCTGGTAACCCCTCGGTAACGTTCTGTAGTGTTATTTCGTGATCTTGCCTCATTCTGGTCAATGTTTTAGATCGGATATCTTTATTTCTAACCGATGTCAATCTTTACACGAAAATCAAGCACTTGAACGCATCTACCGGTAGATTGCCTAATTTAAATAAGTTTACACTGTGAATTAACGTGGCCGACGTACGTGACAATATTTTCATCTGGTTTGATAATGTTGAAGCATTTATATAGTTTATAAAATACTTTCTCGTTCATCAAATATTCCCGATAAAAATTTTATCGTCCCCTTCAAAAGAGATTTCCTCCGTTTCTTTGGTAGAATGAGATTCGTATATTTTGTGTTTTCTTCTGTGCATAGTTTCTCTAACAACAAAATGATTCTTACTTTGTCAGACCATTTCGCACATCCTTCCGTAAAAAGGTGTTTTGTATGTAAGAAAATAAACCGGAAAAGTGACGCCATTTTCTGGGTCATGATTAAATTCTGATAGCAAATGAGATATACTTAAACCAGAAGAATCATAAACTTCGTTCCGCAGTCGTACCTTTAAATAACAGAGCTTCATATAACAAGTTAGCGTTTTTAGTTAGTGTTGTGAAGTTGTCCAACAGTAAATAACAAATAAAGGAAGTCAAGTCGAGGGTTGGTTCAACAAGTGTATTAACAAAGTAAGAAGGTGACTAGCACTTGGCTAGACAGTTACAAGACTGTTCTTTGTCTTCTCTGTGTGTCTGGTGACTCTGGTGACTAGCACTATTTATAGTGACAACCGGTGCAGTTTCTCCTGTGTAAGAACGGCCGGTGTAACAGTTAGTTATATGCGTACGCGCATTAATTCATCTTGAAAAATCATTTACTACTTTTCGAATTTTATTGTTGTTGCTTTTGTCAATTCAGCGAATTGTCCCATATAAAAATAGTAAAAATATCAAAATGTTTTATACAGAAAAAAATTCAAACACAAAATAAAAATACGCCACTATTGACTCTATGCAAAGTCAATATCGTTTATTTAAAAAGATAAAACAAACAAATATATAATTTTCTTTCTTAGACAATAGTGTCAAAGAAACATCAATAACTAACCTGATTTTCAGTTGAATCAATCCTGTGCTTTCGAACGTTACTCCTTTTAGAAAACAATACTTTTTGTCATGTAAAAATAAAACCTTTTGGATCTCGACCTCGTTATTGTTATAACATTATTGTTCAATAGGTTTGCGTAAGTTTTTTTTAATCTGTTGTAGTCACTTGGAAGTATTTTCGACATTGGAACTTTGAATCTTCGTCGCCAATGTAGGGTGGTGATGTGGTCTTTTTTTGTATCTAAAGGTACCTTTAAACAAAGACTCTACGCCCACAACAACACCTTTAGATACCCCAAAAAGACCATATCACCACTCAAGAAGTCCACAATTCCATATAAAATAGAACAGATTTTCCCTCTATGTATCACTAAAAAATTCAGGATTCTGCAAGCAATCAACAACTCTTCCATAAATTGCATGAACATGAGAACCGAAGTCTTAAAGAAATATCTACAAAAGAAAATTCCTACAAGCCCAATAGACTGACAACAATAATAATACATAACTAAGCAATCACCCTAACCACCAATGACCCCCATAAAATTTAAATAAATTTAAAAAAAATTAAAAACATATAAAATAGCCACCCTCCCCAAGACCCTTCCAAAGTTATACTTAATTTTTTATGTACAACATAACTCCCCCGGATATATTGCACACACTACAACACCAACTACATCACCCCTACCAATCCTAACACAACATAACTCCACCCAACACAGATAAAACATTAATCAGTGGATAACTCATATCTTTTTTAACTTTCTAACATGGTAGATACATGAATCTCCCTTATTTAAACACCTAGAAATATTACTATCAAGGCCCACATAATTTAAAGGAATTATGGATGTTTAAGACATAACCCCGCCTCACACATATCAATAATAGATTCATAAACTTTATTAGTTAAAGCTAGCAGAATTAACTAAATACATAAACACAACATTAATGCATATGATAATGACAATTAAAACATTAGATACCTCTAGATAAACCCTTTCCATGACAAAATATACCCTCCAGTCATTACATACCAATTAATCCACTCCCCCACTGACACGTAGCTATAAGGCATATTCCGACAACGTTCGTAGAATCTCTGGTCAGTCTTTCTTGATATGTCACCCTTCGCATAAATAGAACTTAAACTTCCTTCTTGAATGTGGTCTAATGGTTACAGCGCTTGCTTACGGAGTCTAGGTTGACTCTGTGGAAGGAGTTCGAACCGTGCGACCGTCCGAGATTATCATCCCTGCACCAACGAGAGCAAAAGCTCGAAATGCTAGCGTATGTAGGTAAAAATAATTTAATATTAATTATTTACTATATATATATATATATATATATATATATATATATATAATAAAAATAAATTTTGGTAAAATACTAATATATAAATAATAAACAGGCAAAAAATAAAAATAATAAATAAATAAATAAATTTTTTTAACGAATCCCACCCAGAGCCTAATTAATAAATTATGCCACTCAGTTATCCCTAAATATAAACACACTTTTGAAGCACTAAAACAGACAACCCCCATCATAAATAATTAAATAAATTTTAATATAACTCAACTACGATTAAAACCCATATATCATTTCAATCCTAACCCAGTACTTATTTTAAAAAAGACACGGCACCAAGAACAGTTTTTAACGGTATATTTAGACGCCAGCTACCTTCATTTTCGTTCAAGATAATCCTTTAAAATACGAAACAACCAATTATAAATATGTAAATAAAACACCAAATGAAATAAACCCTTTAAAACACAAAACTATAAATAAAATAAATAATAAATCCGATACATGAATTTAAACCCGGTATCACCATCAAAAGGAGACTTCAATATTACAACTTTTAAACGAGGTATTCAACCGCCTACTTTGTATTTTCACTTTCCAACACACCGTTATCTGCTACGATCTACAAACACCACCTTAGATAAAAATAAAAATACCTAACTTCAAGAGAATAAATAAATTAAAAACGTAGTAAAATATATATTTAGGAAACATTCTTTCATTTATGCTAACATTGTGAAAGATAACCGAATTATTCAGCTTGATTATGCCTTTTTAAAAAAATGTCAATTTTTATTATGATCTTTTAGTGTCAGCATAAAAAAATCTTTGTCGAATAATTTTCATGTGAAAAAAATAACAAAAAAAGCTGAAGAAGATAATTTTCAAAAGCTATCGTTGTTTTCGAGATGCATTATATTGTGAGTTAATCCAAATAAGCTGTCTATTTCAGTATTATCTCTTGTTCTACATTTGTGTTTTGTTATGCTACTTTTTTAAGGTACTTTTGTAGGGGATGCTTGTTTTTGGTGGACATGTCTTCGTTTCTTGAATTGCTAGCTAATTTAGAAGGTAAGGATTTATGAATATTTTAGTAATAATTAGAAGGATGTTGGAATATATGTTTATATATTGCGGCATATAATTATTATTTTTTGTGGTTAATAAGCTTTCATGATTGACTTAATAATCTTATATCTCGAAAGTTTAAAGTTTAGGTTTATCTAATATATAATTCTTACTTATAGTATTTAAATGTGTTGATTATTTGTTTACTATCCGTTCATGTCTTTCATTATCAATATTCCAAAAATCAATACATGTTCTCGAATGTGTGTGTCATTTCGCAGAGTATGCACATTATATCTGTGACTTAGTTGCGTTATAAGACCCATTGTTACATCAAATGTATCATTTACTTCTTTGTTTTGTTCAGCACCAATCACTGTTGACCATACCTTATTTTTCTCAATTCTTGCTTATTTTCGGATTTAGGATGTTGAAACTTTCATGCTGAGGTATAATTTATTTTTTATAGAGGTAGTCTGTGTTGATGTAGATAACAACACAGGCTAACGACCTGAACCTGCCAAATTCGAATCTAGTCGGTTCCATAGCACCATTTTCTTTATGGATGTTGGCAACCTTCACGAGGTCCCTCCTTTGAGTACCTGATTCTAAACGGAATCAGGAAAACCAATGCCAACAACAGAATCAAGCCGGCCCAAAAGTCGTGCCATACTAATTCATACGATTTTACTATATTTTTTTAAAATATGGACCAGAATTGTGTTAAGAGAGAAATTATAATTTTTAAAAGCTTGAGAATGAAAGAAATTACGTTTACAAAACCAATGAAATGACATTGATTGAAATAGTATTTTATGGGGTTCTCTATATATTACATACCACGTTGTGTGTGTTTTTTTGTTGCTGACATGCGTGTTTGAATCGATAATGTTCTTTAAATAAACGAATACTTTGTCCCACCGGACTGGTTAGATCCTAATTTGGGAGCATTATTAGGTGTTGTGTAAACTATTAGTTACATTTCCTAACAGGCTCAATCGAACATGAAATGGTAGTACCTACCTAAATGTAATCTATGCGTATACTATTTATATTCAAAATATTTAGTCCAGTCAAATAAGCCTCAATTTTTACAAAATATCAAAATAATTGCAGCACAAGGTTTTTTCCACAATGGATTTTTATATGCTCTCTTTTATAATATACTACAAGTTTAGAAAGATCTACAGATGCGAAATATGCGGATTTTACACTTTTAATCAACAGGTGCCTTGTATTATTACAGTAAACGTTATATACGTTACCAATCACGCCAAGGCATCAGTTTAAATTTATAAATAAAATTAGGATGTCAAATGATGCATATTAAATGCTTTTTTCATTTCACAATTAACCTATATCATATATATTTTATGGTAAATATTAAGTTTTAAAAGATTTCTTGTTAAAATACACTTTTTTGTATGCATTAAAGAATATTCTCCCATTATCAAATTGTTGGGATATTGTATGTAATTATTTTATTAGATATACTTATACATGATTATTTTTCAATAAAAAAATAATGAACATATTATCAATGAGATTATGTTTAAATATTTGTTTATTCATTTGTTTGTTTGTGTATTCGTCTCTTTGTTGGCAATTTAATCCAAAAAAAATCATAATAATGCAATAACCTTTTTTTACCAACGCTGTATTTTGGTTCAATGAAGTTCTCGTTAAATTATGAATGTTTGGATAAACGATTTTTTGAGAAATCTGGAAAATCTTACCTTTTCATAATTTTCATATTTTCAGAAAAATTATATCTCAATCAATTTGTTGTCTATTCTTTGGAAATTTTAAATATGGGTACGAGATAGGATTACATATCACCAATTCAAATTTCAACTGGATATGATACAGATTAAAAATTTGGCAGCATGTTCCATTTAAAAAAAGAACATCCCATTTAACAGCTTCGGGTGAATCTATAAATCTAACATTTCTCAATCAATCGGTGTAAACTTTCCTATGTTTATGTAGGGTCTCATTTTCAAAAGCATTGCTATTTTTCACCTGCGTAGTAGGGTAACACAATAAACATTGGCGGAGGTTTGTGCTCTCCATTTTTGAGCTATTCAATTATTGTTTAATCTAACTAAATGTTATATTTAGATACTGACAAACTAGCTCAAGCTGTACTACAACCCTCTCCAAATGCTTCTAACAGGTAATGTGAATCTTTAAGACAGGCTTAGTTCTGATGACCCCAGAGGAAGATTAAATCTAGACAGTATACAGAGATGTGTGCAGACGAGTAGACTTCGGTGGCATGGGAACGTTGAAAGAATAGATGAAAGTTATTTGGTTATTCGATGTAGAACAGTTCAGATAGCAGGTTCAGTTCACAGGTAATTGCAAAGGAAGACATGGGTTGAAGTAATAAAAAATTGATCTGGGGAAAGAGGGATACACAAAGACCAGAGATAGGATAATTTTGAAGTCAATTTTTTAAAGCCGTCCAACGCATGCCAGCATGGAAAAAGGGCGTGAAATTGCCGCTGCTGACATTGCTGCTGCTATTGCTACTGCTACTGCTGCTATTGCTACTGCTGCTGCTGCTGCTGATGATGATGATCATGATCATGATCATGATGATGATCATGATGACATGCTGTATTGCAATCTATTTTGCAGTTGCACCGGATGAAATTAAGAAGACTTTCTGTTGCTGGTAGGATATTAGTCGCTTTTGGTATCGTGACACCATGGATCACCACAATCGATGGAACTTAAAAAAAAAGACAATTTCCTAACCATAACTGTACCTGGTAGTATACATGTAACGAATGAAATTTTGCAACGACTAATGTTGGAGGCAAATCATTACAATTCACTGTGATAATGTTTCTGGCTATTTTTTGTTCAAGTTCTCTACTGTCGTCATTCCGTGTACACAAACTAGTGCATCTTCACCAGATGCAATAATGCTTCTATTTGCTGCTTCACTCTGACAGAAGACATCTACACAATGTTATAAGTCTCCGTATCTTTTATAGCAACTGCTTTGCCTACATTGAGTAAGCATGAAGTTGTGCCCAATCCCAGTAAATAATGAAAAAATGCTAAATGTAAGGCCAAGAGCAGATTTCAAACGGCGTAATTCAAGATTTGTTGTGAAGTACGGCATTAACACAGCTTTAGTTCTTGAATCAACTCAGTAAGAAAGGAGAACAAGTATGGCTGTGTGATCAGCAACAACAATTTATTTTATGATTAACAGCAATGATAGCAGTTGCAACAATAAGACAGCGTCACCATTGGCATGGATACACAAACATTCAGAAAACATGTGTATGCATCTTGGTTAATTAGATTTATTTGCCAAGAAAATGTCCTTTTTCATTTCTGGAACGATAGTTAATTCACAGTGTGCAGACACAGTATTGACTCATCTTCTGAAATGAGTTATGTCTTTTTACCGAAAGCGGTTTATTGTAACCATCAAATGCAATAACACATTTGCCATATTTGCACAGTAAATATTCAATATATACATTACATAGTTCTTTAAATGTATGACCATGATACTCAATGATCCGATGTAGTAATGCCCCTCAATCCAAAACAAAGAATACACCAGTGGGAAGTTTGCATTCTTTGTATCGAAGTTTGTTCCAAAAGGCACTTCTTATAATTGCTTTGCTTGCAGGTCTGTAAGAACAAGTCGAATCAAATATTGATCACTACATAATCTATATTTAAAGAGGTCCTGTATATTAAAATGTTCTTTTGTTGCAACTAATGTTAGGCGTTCAAACTGTTTGCGGATGAATATGCACTGCTTCTTTGTTTATAATCACAGCTGTTTTTATATTCAAAGAAAAACTGCCTGTTTGTTTGCTTGAATGAACAGTTAAATACGTCTTCGCTTTTCATAGATTGAATAATCTTATAGACAATCTTTTCTGCTTGATCTATATTTATTGAATCTTGTGCAACAACACCTGAAATACTGCTGCATAGTAACCTATCAGATTTACTGAAAGGATTTCTTGCTTTCAAAAAGCTTTTCTGTATCCTTCCAGTCTCTATTTTGTAATCTGTCATTTACTTCTCTGTGCTGTTCACTAATGTTATAATTGACATCAGTAAACTGCTGCGTAATTTGATTTACTTAAGATCAGGTTAGTAAAGATTTAATCCACATGATTGTTTACTTTTCTGTCATTCTCCTGTCCCTTGTGAGTCTGCCAGTGGATTTGATACTTCGCATCAACATCTGTTCAATGATAAGATCAATAGAAAAATCCTTTCTATATCCATCACTCCGGTGAACAACATGTAAACCATTCTTAAAAACAGAATACAAACCTGGATGGTCTCTTGACAAGGTAGGCATTTGTTGAAGATATGAAAACATTGTGACATGCAGCAGCGAGGAATGGTAACATGCCATACAACGAGGCAATATGTAGACTTCAATTTTATCTTCATTCAATCCAGAGGAAACGTTGCGAATGTCTATTATTTTCATACATTGCAACTACAAGCAGCAAGTGAATTTTTTCTATTTTTCCTGTTCCAACTTTTCATGGATCGCCATAACTGCTATAATATATTCCTCATCTATTACCATATTAAGATTATCAATGAGTTGTGCAAGTATCTACTTCGCTAACATTATCTAACTTTCTGCTAAATTAGTATCTCTCTCTATAATTGCATCAGATATCTCTTTTACATAGTTTATTTGCGAGTCTTCTTCTTGACTTTGAGTTTCATTGTCAGATACAGAAGCACCCGTGACAAAAGGAGTTTAAATGTGTCTGTAAAAAGTAATATATTAAGTGCATGATATGTTAAGAAATAATCTTTGCGTGCTACAGCAAAGGTATTTTCACTGAGCATTCAGCACTGTGTTGTGGCAATATATCTGGTATTCCTTTTTGTTCTGTCAGATGGCCAATACACTCAAGGAAACTCATCTCCGTGTGTAGTCCTCCAATTATCAGCGCTACAGATTTCAGACGGCTACTAGATGGTTTATTAGTTATAGTAGTTTTTCCCTTCCACTACAATGGCTAGTCAAATATGATGACAAGTGTTGCTATGAATTTCTTGATCAGCCAGAAAAATCAATGTTAAATAGATACATGCCATATTTGGTCAATGAGTTTCCACTATGTGCGTTTGGTCTTTTCTTTAACATTGCTATATTTGTGTATATTATAATAATTATACAATATGGCTAAAACATTGGTTTTGGATGTAGTAATATTTGTCTTGCCACTTAGATTAGTAAAACAATTCTTTCAATAAAATATTTTTGAAGTTTTTGCTTCATATACTGACCACTATATGGTTTTTTGTTTAAATGATCCCTTTTAAGGAATTTACCCATTATTTTTACTAAATCTGCCAATATCAATTACTCTTCATCATTATTCTCAAGATATCCTATTGTAAGTATGAAGACAGTATATCTTTCTTGTTCTATAGGACAACCCTGGCTTAATTTTCATGCCTTCTCTAGTGGCTCATCTTTTATCTGAAATCTTTTGGTGGTATGATTGCCTGTCCTAAAGTTGGTACTGCACTGTTAGTGATAGACTACATTCCTGGCATAAATTCATTTGCAGAGGATAATTTTCTTAACGCTGTATCACTCCACTCATCATTCTGGGGTTTACATATTCTGTCTATAGTGTTATCAAATGTTAATGTTCTGTTCTTGATTTGTTTGATAACGTAGTTCAGTCCAAACAAGGCAAGTTACAACTGTAGACGTAAGGCGCTACTGTGAATTAGGGTGGAACTTTTGGGGGGCATCCTAAATTGAGAGCTGTGCAGCGAGATGCTTGTTCACATCAGGTTTAAATTTCTGCATGTCGGTACAGTCGGGGAAACAGGCAGCAGAGGGGAGTTCCAAAGCCGGCAGCTCGAGGAAATAAGGCTCTCCGGCATCTGGGGACCTCCACAGTGAATGGATTGGATTTAGCTGATTGTCGGGTTATAGAGTGTATTTACGTCGAGGGGACACCAGAGCAGCAAGTTCATCAGAGCACATTCCATTTTCACAAGATGATAACTCTGACTTCATCACCTTCATTACCATTTGATTGATGCACCACAAAAACAGTAATTCTGGAAATCAAAAATTGATTTTTCGGAATCGAAACTTACAATCAGATGTTTATATATCGACCCATTCCATGATTTTATCGGCTTTTATACTGTTAAGGTACCACCATCATTTTCTACTGCTCTTTTGAACACGTTGCAGATGTACGAAGACAACTTCCACATTCCGTAAATGCTTTCTTGATGCTATCACTTATTTTTTGAGCAATAATCACTGTACCCCCAACACTGTTACGTATAATACCTTCTTTACTAAGTATGCATATGTCTCCTATACTTGCATTAGATATTCAATTAGAAAATAAAAGAACATTGAAAATAAAAGCTAGCTGTGTATAATAGACTAGAAATTTATTTCGGTAAATTATTCTATATTTTCATCCCGATACATATTTTCAGGAATTCTTTAAATATCGACCAATGTGTTAGTTTTAGCCGCTTCATTTGGTTTTAAACATGCTATTTCGTGTAAAAAAATTTCAAAAATTAGTCTTTATCAAAAAGTTTGTTTCGTGTGTGTAATAAAATTTTCACGTCGAAAAAATATTTTCGATGCGTGAAAAAGAATATGGCCGCCAGCAAATCGCAGAGCGATAATTATGAAATTTTGATATTTCCCGATCGGTCGATTTTTCTATATTTTTCTATATTGGTGTAAAATAACTTGCGTTGTAATTATTTTGACCTTTTTCACTGATTTTACTGAACTGATTGTAGATATTTTAAATTTAAAAGATAAAAATAATTCGCCATTGAATAACCCTAAAAGAAATAGCCGTAGAGAAGCAAGTAAATAAAAATGGCTTGTTTCTACATTGAATTTTGCAAGAAATGTTGATATTCGGTAAAACAAAACAGCTGAAGCAAATCAATCAAGTATGCTCATTTTAGCTAAACTCCAAATTAGCCCGAAAGAAACGTGACTCGGTTTAAAAAAAAAAATCACCCGTTGTCTCTAAAATGGTAAAATGTGGGTCTCATCGACCAAAGTCTACGCAGCCAATGGCGCAATCGTATTTGCACACGCTCCGTAGACGAGATGAGACAACAAGAAACAGAAAAGAATAAATCAACTCGTCGATCGAATCATTTAAGTGCGCGTGCACAGTCAAAGAAGCGATAAGCACGTCGACTTCACCTGCTTAATCTGCCAGATTGGCAATACCTGCCCCTCCCCTACGCCACAGTGTCACGCACGACTAAAACCCGGAGGAGAAACAATAGGCTTGATATTTCATAAGTCTGTCATGTGACATGCAGAGACGCTAGTGGACAAAGAGGGGGCGGCGAGGAAAACTTTCAACATAATTCCGGCTCTGGTAACAAAAAAAAAGCCGACTTTTCGTGTCTTGTTCGCATTTTCTTCTGTGCGCCATTTTGTTCTTATAATCCCGACCGTTCGATTCTTGTGGCTGGCATCCATCTTGTCAGGGGGCGGGCGAGCTGTGAAAGGAGAGCACGGGATTTTGCGGTTTCGATGACTAGTTTGGCGAACCAGATCATGATAAAGCACTGTGCATTCAGTAGCTTCAAAGTCTCCCTCTCTCTCTCTTCTTCCTCTTCTCTCTCTCTCCCTCTCTCTTCCCTTTCTGTCGCTCTCTTTCTAAGTTTTAGATGCGTCAAAGCATTTCTATAAGACGCTCTGCCCGTCTGTATTTCCTCTGTCATACTTGTTTGAAATAGTATTTCATCAAAAAATGCGCGAAGAGAATGGACTATCAAAAAATTCCGTAAGCGGTTTTGCCCGTCGGTCGGTATCTCAAGCTTAAGTTTGAAATAACATTTCTTACCCCACGCATCTATAGAAGAGCT
This sequence comes from Sepiola atlantica, assembly GCA_963556195.1. NCBI lineage: Eukaryota > Metazoa > Mollusca > Cephalopoda > Sepiida > Sepiolidae > Sepiola > Sepiola atlantica. Next base: position 58,493,272 of record OY744519.1, read on the forward strand.
TCTGCCTTTAGGTTCGTCACTCTTAAGATATTTTATATTAGCTGTCTTTATCCGGCGTTACCCAGTAGAGTATTTTCTAGAACTGCCCGTCTGTGGAATACAGTACCACGGGGCTGTTTACCCACTGACTACAACATTGCCGTCTTCAAGTCCAATGTAAACAAATTCATGCTGAGCCGTCCTCGTAAATAATCAATTCTGACCAGTTTACAACCATTGTTACTAATTCCCTCGATGTTTCATCGTCCATCTGTTAAATTCAATTAACCCTTATCCTCGAGTGACCTTTGTGCATTGATAAGTGGTGACTCGTTTGTAAAAAAAAACAAAACAAAACAACTTGCAATATTTTTTGCTTTTGTCGTTTTATTTTTGCCAAAATGTTTTTTAGTTCAATCACAGTGATGGGCGAATACAGAGTTACGTGCCTTTTTAAGATGGCGACCGTTTAAAAATAATTCTTACCCAGACAAAGTATTTACTAGAAAGCATTAAATCGAATTAGATTTTATTCTGTTAGCAATATGATCCGATACATATGAAAAACTGACGAACCAGAATCAACTATTGATACTGTAGGAAGAAAACTATCGATGGCAAAGACACGATAAACAGACTTACATTACTTCATATGAAAGATAATATTTTCATCACAAAACGCGCAGATCTAATGGAAGTTTCTTATTTTGGATTCGCCGAAGAATTCTATTAAACTTTTTGTTCGTCTGTCTGTCACGCTTAAGTTTCGAATAGCATTTTGATCGCAAAACACTCACAGATTTGATGGAGGCGTCTTATTTTAGATGCGATCAGGCATTTTTATAAGAGGTTCTCTCCGTCCGTCTAAATTCTAGTTGAATTGAGTCATCTGAAGAATATCCGTTCTAGTTAACACCCTTTAGCCTCGTTGTCATCGACCGACATGTTAGTGGGCCGAGAAAAGGCTTTCGTCGGATTCAAGTGGGTTGTATGGGGGTACGCATGCGCAAACAATGCACTCCATTCCGCTTTGTTTATGTTTTTCGTCTCCTCTTGTTGTTTATGTATGCGTGAATTCATTCAGATGCCCTTCTTTTGACTAGATAGCGGTGTATTTAAAACGCGTGTGCGCCCCCCCCCCCACACATATCTATACTAAATGTGAGTGAATCAACGTTTATGTACTAATAATTCTTTCCAATATGCTTTAATAACATGAAATACATATTAAAATATATACCTTAGTCCTGAGATTCAGTTATATTTGAAATTCAATATGTGTTAATTGTTCTAATTACTTGTAATTTATAATTAACTGAACAAGTAACCTATCTCTCTTTATCCTATCCAAGTAAATTAGGTAGCAAAATAATAAATCCCTTTACTTATATATAAGAATAATAAAGACTAATGATACCTCTATATAATAGTAATAATAATAATAATAATACTAATACTAATACTAATAATAATGATAATGATGATGATGATAATAATAATAATAATAATAATAATAATAATAATAATAATAATAATAATAATAATAATAATAATAATAATCATCATCATCATCATCATCCAAGCATGGATAGCTGAATGCATCCCACACAGAGATGTAGCTGATGACTTACCCTCACCCACACCCTTCTTTAGTAAGATATACTAATATCGCCAGAGTTTAAATTATCGCAATAAGTCATTGACGGGCAATTATATATTTTTAAATCTACATAATTAAGTTTTGTATCCAATTAGGTATATCAACAATTGTTTACTTATAAATTATAATTTTTTTCTCAATTTACTCAAGTTTGCAATTTAACCATACTGTATCGAACAACACACTTCTTCAGACTCTAAGACCCAAGATAACTTGGTCATACTCCCAACAATTGTGGTCAAAAGTAGTGATGGGTGGTTGGCATCTCACCCGAATCCGAAGTGCAAATCAACCCTTCTACTAGGGTCGGTGGAATGGTAGACAGCTCCGTCCAAATTCCACCTCTTCCTTAAGCAGCCCATTGAGCCACATCTTACGAATCTCGTCTTGGTGAGATGAAATAAATTATAATGTAAAATGGCTCGAATGTTGGTTTCTAGCTTAATAACAGAACATATTAAACTTATTTAGTAGTGAAAATAATTCTTCATAAAATCATAAAATGAATAACATTAATAAAACTTAAATATTTTTCAACATAATTTTTTTTCTTGACATTTAAAAAAATATGGTTGGATTATAATTATTTTTATAATTCAATACGTTTAAATCCTTTCGTTTAAAAGTTACGGCACTTTTTATCATTGTTCCCGTTATTTATTTTTTTTTCATTTCATCTTAATAAAATACAATACACCTGCATGATACTACATAGCACCGACCGAAGGAGTTGTCGACTGCTTCTTTCTCTATCAGCTTATCTCTCACTTTCCCCCCGTTGTCGTTTCATTTAACACCCTGCCTTATCTCGTTATATACCGACTAAAAGATTGAATGAAAATGTCAACAATGGCGTAGTTGTAAATAACTGCAACTACAAAACGCAAACTTAGAAACTATCCATGATAAAAAAGGTAATATCACAACAGGTATTACTACTATTTGCTCGTAGCTGGCGAGTGAAAGTCAGTGAGAGTGGCGTAAGAGATGGTGAACAGTGAGAGGCTAATTTGGGAGCTTGTCTTTTTATTTTAAACCTTTTAACTGGTTTTGCAAACTCACCTTTTCCTGATTCAAAATCTTACTCCAGTTCAATGCATGAACCAAAACTATACGATTTATCCAGTATATATATATATATATATATATATATATATATATATATATGTGTGTGTGTGTGTGTGTGTGTGTATGTGTGTGTGCATTTTTTAGATTTAAAATATTTTAAAATCATATTCCAAATAAAGATTACACACAATGTTACTCAAGTCGCTTAATTAGTGTTATAATATATAACTGAAAATAAACATCACCTTGCGACAGCTGTAAACTACTAGGATGCAGTTGTGTATACTCTTTATTTGGAATATGATTTGAAAATAATTAAAATTTTTAAAATGCATTTATATAATTAGCTATGTGATAGAATATCAGGTTGTTATAGTTTGGACAAGTTTATGATAGCTTTTTGTACTCAACTCAAACAGAATTTTACAATTGATTTAATTGTGAATGTATATATATATATATATATATATATATATATATAAACATTCAATGGATTAAAACATTACAATTGGTGAAAGAGGCAGGAATGATAAGTAAATAGGGGTGTAATAAAAGGTGTTTAGTTGGGACTATACCAACAGCACTGGACATATAAGGGTATGAATATATATGAGATATGAGGGAGGGGGAAAAGTTGCTTATTAATTTCACTGGTGTATAAGGAAGAGAGAACCAACTTTACAGGAAATAAATGTTATCTATTTCTCATTGTGCTCCCATAGAAAATGGCATATTAGTGGGTTCCCCCACGTGTGAGTTTGCTCTTTTCTTTGTTTTTTGTTTGGTTTCACCCAAAAATGAACCACTATATAGAGTAGTTTTTTTCAAGACACTTTAATCCAAGAACTTGTTACTCTTTGTGAATTTTTCTGATGATTTTGTAATGTTGCAGAGAAAATATTAACATAAAAATGTTGTTTGGCACAGGACAAATGAAACGGACCGTAACAAATATATATCTCACAGAAACGTTATGTTTTTTTGGAAATGTGAAAAAATAAAAATAATAAAATAAAAACATGATTATTGGAATATAACATGAACCTGACTTATATTTGCTCTGTTGTCACTAATTGGCAATCATCGAGCTGAATCTTTTAAAGAGACTGCAAGGTAAAAGGGCACTGATAGTATATGCTAATACATACACTGTCATTAATAATTATATATATATATATAGGATGTCCATAAAGTTCGTTTGCACTTGAAAAAAAACTTTATTTACATTCGTGATACAAATAATCTGTAAAAAACGTTGTAAAGTTTCATGTATCTCATTTTAAGTATGATTATTTAATAATTCTTCACCACAAAATTTGCAACAATTTTTAAATAAGTAAAAAATATTTTCTATTTTTTCAGAATCAATTTGATTCATTGCTTCAACTGAGGAAAAAGTAAACTGTGTCCTTTGGTTTTTTATGGGGATATGGTAAAACAATTGTATATGCGACACACAGATTTAAAAGCTCAAATAACTAATGTGATTTTAGGCATTACTGTAAATAAGTTGGAAAATGTTTTCCGTAAACTACAAAAGGAGCATTTAGTAAATAAAAGGAATGCAATTGAAAGAGAAGAAGAATAAATATTTTTATTTACTAACTGCTCCTTGTTCTGAACAACTGAAGATATCGATCTGTTTCCATTTACAGGTCTAACTATTTTTCATTGACTCACCTTATTTTTGCTCTATCCAGTATATTGAGCTTTCCTCATCTCACAATAGGTCTAATTCTCTAAAAGTTATCTTTTAGTTATAAACCTTCATATATATATATATATATATATATATATATATATATATATATATATATATATATATATATATATATATATATATATATATATATATATTAGTATTTCATGTATCAGCATAACATTTTATAAGGAGATATAATTTTTTATGTATCAATTTTCAGTATTTACTTCAACAGTGCTCGATACGTAAGTAGAGCTAGTTAGTAAGCTATGAAAATATATTCATGGCAATTAAGCTACACAAAGGCTCCCGCGTTTCATCCCCACATTTTAGCCTGAAGATTCCTCCTGGGGATGAAACGCGAGAGCCTCTGTGTTGCTTAATGGCCATAAATATATTTTCATAGCTTACTATATATATATATATATATATATATATATATATATATATATATATATATATGCATGCGCGTGTGTGTGTGTGTATTTTAACGCAATGTATTTAAGTGTTCTGCGTATGAATGTTCGGCAAGCATTGTCTGCTTTCCATGTCTCATTTTCCTGTGAAAAGATTCGAGAACGTTTCGCGAATGCGATAATGGCGCCTCCTTTATGTTTCAAGGGTGGGTAACTCTTCAAGATACGTAGTTTATAGGCCGGTGTCGGTTTTCTCGCATACAAATCTCTCTCTCTCTCTCTATATATTTTTTATGTATTTAGTCGTCATGCTGTGTTCAGTCTAAAGTTCTCGACAATGTGTCTGTACAGAGTTTCACGTGTTTTTGTTGGCGTGTTTCCAAATTTATGTCAATCATTATAAAGAATGTAGGTGTTTGCGTTAGTGTGGCCCATTAGTATATTGCTTCTTCAAGCATTTCTCTGGTGGAAATATTTTGTTTACCTATGTGTTGACTTATTTCTATTGTATATATATATATATATATATATATATATATATATATATATATATATATATATATATATATACTAGCAAATATATGTTCTCTGGGAGCCTCATATAATGATTAACAAACTACATACATTGACCCACCTAGCAGGAAGAGGTAATGACTGAGAGGAGCATATGACGAACGAACACTAACCCCTAAATACTAAACTATAAATAATAAACAAAAAAAAAATATATATATAAATAAATAAAAAAAATTCAACGAATCCTACCCAGAGCCTAATCAAAAAATTATACTACTCGGTTATCCCTAAATATAAACACACTTTTGAAGCAGTAAAACAGACAACACCCATCATAAATGATTAAATCAATGTTATATAACTCAATTACAATTTAGACCCATGTACTATTTCAACCCTGACCCAGTACTTATTTTAAAAAAAAGACACGTCAACAACGCACCGTTTTTAACGGTATATTAAAACGCCAGCTTCCTTTATTATCGTTTTTTTAGACGATTCTTTAAAATATGAAACTACCAATAAACCAATAAATAGATATCTAAATAAAACACCAAACAAATTAAAACCTTTAAAACACAAAATTATAAATAAAATAAATAATAAATTCCATACACAAATAAAAACCCCCGGTATCACCATCAAAAAGAGACTTCAATATTACAACTTTTAAACGACGAATTCAAACCACCTTTGTATTTTCAGTTTTCAAGACACCTGTAATCTCCTACAATCTACAAACAACACCTTAAATTAAATAAAAATACCAAACTACAAGAGAATAAATAAATCAAACACTTAGTAGAATAAAATTAAAGCCTCCTTAAAACAAAAAACTATGAGTGATAAATAAAATAAAACTCAATTAATTCCCAACCAATATATTTTTTCCAGAGAGACTTCCAGGGAATGCACCGATTGTTTATCGATATAACGCCATTTCTCATCGTGGTTTGACCTCATTCAGAACGCTGACGATTCCACTGGGCATAAAAAATTTAAGATATAAAAAGTCAGCCCATCTGGATCTCTTTTGTTAGGATTTGAAACCGACGGTACCGATATTGTTCTGACTTTCTGTAATACAAGGATTCATAAATATTACGCTCTTATTTTTTATTTTTCTTAATAATCGAGAGTTCTACTGGGGTTATATCCCAATGTTTATATGCGTTCATTTTGAAAATAATATTTATTTATAAATAATTATTCAAAACTTTCGCAAGATAAAGCACTTTAAGTTAAGTTGACATCAAGCCGTCATTCTGCGTAATGCATAACTCTGGGCTCGCCTATTGAGTCCTCTCGACTGCTTGCTGGATAGCCACCGCGTTTGCTATTTAGATGTTAATTTACTCCTCATTTATAGACAATGCGTGCTGAAGCAATGGAACGCGCCTCGGCTACTGAGTCAAACATAACTTTCGTATCGAGGTTCGAACCGTATGACCTGCAGGGATTGTCTCCCCACATACTGATGATTACAGGTTTGCATGAAACACATGTGTATATGGGTTTATTTTGAAAATAATATTTATTTATATATAATTATATTATACATATATATATATATATATATATATATATATATATATATATATATATATATAATATTCATAAACAAATATTAAATTATATTTACCTATATACGACGTCGTTTCGAGCCTATCCTCTCATCAGTGCAGTGGAGTGATAATTTAAGAAGGTCACATGCACGAACCCGGTTCAATATCACCTTTGCCTCCACACAATTTCGCTCTATTCTATATCTATCCTCTATCCTCTATCCCCCCCCCCTCTCTCTCTCTCTCTCTCCCCCTCTCTCTCTCTCTCTCTCTCTCTCTCTCTCTCTCTCTCTCTCTCTATATATATATATATATATATATATATATATATATATATACCGGCTTTTATGCTGCATCGTATCGGTGCGTGTGATGGATCGAAGCAGTCGATAAGAAATATTGGTGCCGAAAAAAACAACAAATAAATTCAATTTATTTGTTTGTTTTTATTTGTTTACCAATTGACGCTTATGTTTATTTACAATTTATTTGCTTTTTTTATTGTTTTATTTTATTTATTTCTCCAAAGCTTAATTTCATTCTGCCAATCGTTGATGAGATCGAATTCTGTCTTGAGACTCAAGTCGACAAAAGGAGAGACAAAACATTTTTTTAAAGTAGGAAAGAAAAAGGAAAAAAAGATAAATGAACGGAAAGCTCGAAAAGACGGAATATTCCCTCCATTAAGTTGGTGGCAGTGCAGAAAACGTTACTGAGCCGTAACATTTCGCTACTAGTACAAGTTGATTTTTTGAATATGATGGAATCTCACAAGAAAGAGAGTGAGAGGGAGAGAGAGAGAGAGAGAGAGACGGGGGCGATAGGTGGAGAGAGTGAAAGAAACTGATACAGAAATCGAGAGACAGGTAGATTGATGAAATGAGAGATAAATAGAGATTGAGAGAAGGGGGGAAATAGAGATAAACAAATATAGATGAACGAAGAGTGAGAGAGAAGTCGAGAAAGATTGAGAGGGGGGGGAGACAGATAAACATATATTAAATAGACGAAGAGAGAGGTAGAGAAAGATTAAGAGATAGAAAGAGAGGAGGTAGAATGACAGATAAACATATATAGATAGATGAAGAGAGAGAGAGAGACAATTTTGAGAGAGGGGGAAGAAAAGGAGATAGGCATATATAGATAGACGAATAGAGAGAGGTAGAGAGAGAGAGGGAGACATTAAGAGAGAGGGAGGTGAAAGAGAGATAACCATAAATAGATAGACGAAAAGAGAGAGAGGTAGATAGAGCTTGAGAAAAGGGGAGTAAGAAAGATAAACATATATAGATAGCGATAGAGAGAGACACCAACAGACACATAGACAGTGAGAGCAGATAGACTTACAGAGAAAAAGGGACACAGAGCAATATATACATAGAAAGAGGGGGAAGAGGCACGGAGAGAAATGAGATGAAGAGAGATAGAGATATATAAAAGAATAATATAGTGACAAGGAGAGGAGACAGAGATATAAAGATAGATAGCGAGAGGGGAGAGAGAAGGAGAGAGAGAGAGAGAGAGAGAGGTGGATATCAAAATGCGGAAGGCACTGAGATATCCAAAATGTTTATCTTGCTTTTCAATCACGTGGTTCCTCGCTGACATTTCAAGTAAACTAGGCTTGTTGGCGCCACTTCTACAGAAGGACGCGCGATTTTCTACACCTGATTATAAGACATATAAATAAGATGGCCTATTGGAATACTGTCGTCAATTATTGACTCGAAAAGCTCGGCTGGGAAACTGAAAGATTATTCTGGATATGGAAATAGTACAGAGAAATTTTCCAAGTATTATCGAAAGCATAGTCGATTTGAAATTGGGAAAATTTGGTATCACAAATCGGGTGATTTCATTGAATCTTTTAAAGTTTTAAACTGGCATTTAAACTATGGAAATTATTTTAAATGTGTCAAAGCAAACAAACAGTTTGATTGCTCATCTCAATAAACAACGGAATATATTTGGTGAGAAACTAATTAACTTGCAGGAAATGTCAAGAATGTAACACGTGCAAATACTTTTCAAAGTGATATTAAGAAAATTCATGATTATTGTATGAACAATGAATTTAATGGACACTATTGAGAACTTTCGATTCCATTTTAAACGAATCTGAACTGAAAGTAATAAAGATTTTATTAAAAAAAAAACAAGATAGTAAAATTTTTTTACAAATTTAAATAACAAAACAATGTTAATGTCTGAATTTTTTAGATGAGGATTTATAATTTGTATAATTTGGATTATTCGGACTACTGTTCTCATCTTGAGTGTTATTCCAACAACGTATTCAGGAATGACTCAACTCCCCGAAAGCATATCGTGCGAGTCAATCCCCTAGTGAAACTAATGTAAAAGCACATCGTTCACAGCTCCAAATTTAGGATACCCCCTAAATTCTCAGTAGTCTCTTACGTCTACAGTGGCAACTTGCCTTGTTTGGGGTGAACTAGTGATTTCACCTAACAATTTAATGAACAGAATAGTTAATCAACCACTACCTCTCCATGTTAAGAATGGCTTTCTAAATTATAACGTATTTATTTCAGTCCGGTCTATAAACTACATAAGTACCCTTTTAAAAAAAATATTTACTTATTAATTCTCTGGATTTTCCTTATGGGTTATGATTACAAGAAAAAAACGGTTTGAGTTATCTCCTCTCATCAGACTCTTCTAAATTAGAAATGAAAAAAAGTTAATTTGCCCCAATAATATAGAAGCGCCGAAAAAATGAATCTTATTTTTCGTTTTTATTTCACTTGGTTGGGTTTGTTGTATGGAAGAGCAAAATATATTTTGAAAGGAAGACAGCATCGGATGAATGACGAAACAAAGAAATAAGAAACAAAAATGGAAAAGAAAGAAATCATTGGAAAGATAAGAAGAGAAGACGAAAAAGAAGAAAAAGTAAGAAACAGAGACAAAAGAGAGAATGAAATATAGTCAGAAGAACGGAAGAAGAAAAAGGATAAAAAGTTAAACAAAGAAGAAAGGCCGAAATAAAAATAAAAATGGAGAAATATTTTTTTTACTAATGTGTCACCGCTTATCGAGGTCAAAAAGGTCACTCGAAGATAAAGGTTATTGTCTTTGTTTGATGGAAGATGAAATATTGAGGGGATTTGTAACGATGGTTGTAACTGATCAGAAATTGATTATTTAAGAGGACGTCTCAACACGAATTTGTTTACAGTGGAACGACAATGTTGTAATCAGCCGGAAAGCAGTCCCGTGGTATTGTGTTCCATAAGAACCATTATTCATGTAAGTTCCGTATAGTTTTAGGTACACAGAGGAAGAAAGGAAACTTATTAACAGTGGTTGTAGCTAGACGATCTTTTGTTGTGAATGTTTTACAAAGGGAAACCATAGATTGAATCTCAGTCGATAAAATACCATGAAAATAACGATAGAACAGAGAGAGAGAGAGAGAGAGAGAGAGAGAGAGAGAGAGAGAGAGAGAGAGACTAGCAACGTCACTTCTGGTAGAAAGAGGCTATAGGGAAGAGAAAAGGATATTTCCCACTAGATTTCGAAAGCGGTTTTGTACTCTGAGAGGCACTTCCTTAAATGTGGTAACAATACTCCATCGTAAGACGTATTTGGTTCTTATACAGGTAAAGAAATGCGCCAGGAGTGAGATACTTTTTGAAGCGGTAGAATCATCCAGCTATTTATCAGCGATCTTAGCAACTGATTTGAAGTAAGAAAAGACTGAAGAACAGAAAGAACGTGAGAAAAAGAAAGAAAGCGAGAGAAAAAATCAGAAAGAAAAAAAGAAAAACAAAAAAACAAATTGAGATGATGTAAACAGAAAGAAAGAAAATTCAAAACCCAGTAAACCAAAAGTAGAATGCAGAAAGAAAGAGAAGAAAAGGAAAAGAAGGGAAGAAATAGAAGAGAAAGAAGGAAAGGTCGAAAGAAAATCTGTAAGAAAGAAAAACGGAAGAGAGAAAGAGAAATGTGAAACAAACAAACAAAAAAAAAGCAAATGAAACGAAAGAAAAAAATTAAAACCTCTTCGAAATTAATTTTTCTTTTTTCTTTTTCCTTATTCTATCTTTCTCTTGTGCTTTAAGAGAATTGCGTCATTCCAGACGTCGTTACAAGAAAAGACGGATTAAAAAAAAATGGCGCGCCGTGCCATCATGTCTGCGATTTTAGTCGGTCTGACTGTTTGGCACCCGACATTTTACTGTCAAACAATTAAACAATTCTGATGCCAAAAATACACCATAACATCTCGACCCTTACCCACACTTATAAATGCATGCGCACACACAAACACATACACACCCACACGTATACATACATATCTGTAGGGGCATGAAATGTGAAAACAACAAACCAATTCTCCTTCAACAGATGAGAAACAGAGATGATGAAGAAGAATGTTATCTCTTCCCTTCCTAGTAAAGAGAGTCTATTACCTTGCTCAAGGGAAAATATATCATTCTCTTCTGTTTATTATCTGTATGTTTGCGCGCGTGCGTATGCCAGTCTGCGTGAGCGTTGTTTCTTATTGCTTCTATAAGAATTCCTCCTTGGCCTCCAACGTTTTTTATTCTCTGAGGCGTTTCTATATTTGTATACAGCATTATTAAAGAACTAGCTTGTTGTGAAAAGGATTTTTTGTTATTTTAAGATATGTCCATGTATCTCTTGAGGAAGCTCTGTTCGTCGGTTGTCTGTCACACTTAAGTTTGAACTAAAATTTTCTTTCGCTGAAAGAGCTTTAGCTGTACACTAGTGGAACCCATGTCTTAACGTTGACCGCGAAAACTGAGGAAACCAGAATGGATTTACTCTCACATTAAAAACGCCCTTGTGTCTAACTCTTTTCTCATGAGAAAGCAAGTAAATAGGGACTTTGTTCACCTCAAATACTAAGACTTTATCCACCATAAAAATATTTGTAAAAAGTATTTAGTGAGGGGAATTCACTAACTTGTTTGCTTGACCGCGGTGTGTGTATACTTTGAGAGAGAGAGAGAGAGAGAGAGAGAGAGAGAGAGAGAGGGGGGGGGATTTGTATTTAGTCTACAATTTAACAAAAGAACCGAAAATAGATTATGGTGGAATTTAATTTCCTAATTAAATTTATATGAGGATTCTCATTGACTTGTTTGCTTTGCCGCGGGGTGTGTGTGCGTTTGGGGTCGGGGCTTTCGATTTAATTTACAATATACCGAAAAAATGAAATGGCTGACTTATCTACGAATGAACCGAAATACATTGTGGTAGAATTTTCTTTTGTAAATAAATCAATTTTTAGGGTGTGAGATATACTCACTGACCTTTTATGTTCGGCCAAGTGTGCTTCGGGTTGAGGTTTTGTTTACATTTTATAATTTAACAAGAGAATAAAATGATTGATTTGTATACGAATTAATCGAAATGCATTAAAGTGGAATTTAATTTTGTAATGAAATTAATGTGAAGGAAGGTGCGAAGGATAGTCACTGACTTGTTTGCTTGGTCGTGGTATGTTTGTCTGTGTGTGTGTGTTTGTTAAAGAAGAGCTTTTTTATAATTTACAATGTCGAACTAGGTCAAAATCCTAGGAGCTTAAAAGATTCAATGCTAATTTTATATCCACGGTCTAGGAAGATACACGCGTAAATAGAACGATGTGCAATAATAAAATGAAAACAGTCATTAGATCTGAAAACAATAATTACGAATAGTGAAATAATGAGATGTCATTTTTTAAATCAATATGCAAATTAGTTAGGTCGAGTACGTGGAGATGTTTATTATGTTAAAAGTTTACATCCTAGTTCATATGTGAAATTAAAGCGTTAATACCATTGTCAATGAGATTATTATAGAAATAGAGATACGTCCACGCATCGCCGTAATAGGCATTCTCCGACCGAGGATTGAACCCAGATAAAGCGAACCTTAATTATAACCCTAACCCTAAACTATAACCCTAACTCAAATCCAAACTCTAACCCTAACTCTTTATCCAAAATACATATATAATGGTATCAAGTTAAATTAGATTTCAGTTTTTATATATATATATCGACATATAATATTGTCGTTTCTTTCATGTCTTCTTTTGTATGTGTTTTTGTGAAATGGGCAGGAATATATTGTCAGTGTAATCGTTTTTTTGTAATCGTTTTTTTTGTGTATGTTTTTGATTTAAATCAACCCGGTTCAAAATACGCGACTCGGGGTTACAGCTTTCTGTCCACGTTACAAGACATAAAAAGTTCTAATTTCCAAGATGGCCCCTTTCAATCAGCGCTTTTAGTACATGCCTGTTTTAGACGGCGGAGGAAGAGAAACTAACGTAAATGGCGAGTAATGAGGGAAGTGGTGCGAGAAATGGAATGATGCAAATAATTAAATGAAAAATAAAGAAAAGAGAGAAAAGGAAAGAAAGAGGATATTGAGAGGAAATAGAAAGGGAAAGCACGAAATAGTGAGAGGGAGGAAAAAAGGAATAGAGAGAAGGGTCAAGAAAGGTCTATTATGACATCACAATTGATATTGACTTAGTGAGATTCTTTGGATTTGTAATCATTATAAAACATAATTATCGAGCAATGTCAAATTTAGGATATTATATATTTAATAATAATAATAATTATATATATATATATATATATATATATATATATATATATATATATATATATATAACAAATACTAACGAGTGATATCTAAAACTAAAGGTTAACCCCATCAAACTCAGATTTAAAAAAATAACTTCAAAATGCTTGAGTCAATCTAACCTTAATGTTAAGCCGATATTCAAGGTTATTGTCACAAAAGCAAACACCAGCTTGACTAAAGCTTGATCGTCTAGATAAAAACATAGTATTGGAGAGAGATAAACACCCGTCAGTGCCATCATAAACTAGTTTGCAAAGAACTATTAATAGTGTATATATGTTTATTCAAAAATTAAAATATTCAATTCTGGGTGTATTTATGACTGTTTAACGGTTAGACTACGATACTACGGATTCATGGCAAAGAAATGTTGTATTTCCTTATGCAGTAGAAAAACACAAAAGGGTGTACCAAATTTAAAAAAAAACATAGAGAATTAAAAAAAGTTTATGTTTTAATTTTAAAACCAACAAGTAAACAGCGTAAACAATACAGGAACATACTCTCAAAACAGTATCGAGAGTTTTTCAAACGACATTAAAATTGTTTTTCAAAACTCCGAAAAAGATTCTGAAAGGAAAGTGATCAAGATAACTATTATATTTTTTTCTTACAATTCTGTGCTTGACTCAATTAAAGAATTTAGCAACGTGAGACGAGAACTCACATTTTCACCATATTTTCGGATATACGAGAAAATGGTTAAAAAGATTGTTTTACATGGGCAGACGATAACGAGGTTCGATTATTGCTTGAGAAATTCAGATTCATTGATCATGAAACGTATGCAAATTGAATACTACCAAAATATCCAGGAGATATTTAATTAAAGGAAACACTTTTGCTATTAACAAGATTTTTTTGTTGGCAGGAATTCAGTTTCTAACGTACATAGACAATGACTTGATCTCATCAAAAAGGATTTAGAAAATAATACTTCATCTGCAAACGTAATGAAATTAAAACTAAGTGAGCTCACTCCAGATATGTCGAAGTGTCTCCCATTTGTATGAAGTTTAACGTCTCCGAGAGATACTAAAATAAGATAACGTTTATTATCAAAACTGGAACAAGATTTCTAGCTTACATTTAAAATACCGCTGAAGAATGTCAACGAATAATACATTGCAGAAATTGAAAAAAGAGATTTTACACATATATTCAATAGAAAGAAAAGAACATGAAACAATTTTTCTTAAAATATTTTTTGTTAAAGATACGATCTAATACACTTGTATAAAATTGTCAACTTTACAAGGAGTTCTTAACTGGTGCAATAGATGGCATAGGTGCTCACAAAAAGAAAAAGAAACAAAAAAGCATTCAATGGTTCAAAATTCCGTTAAATCTACAAAACAGAAAACGCATTCTTTTCGATGAAAAGAACATTTGTAAATCTACAAATAGACGATACAGATGTTCATTTCAATTCAACACAGGCAAATTATTTTAAAATATGCCCGCAGTATAACCGGTAAAAATATATATTTCATGTGAATGCTATATAATAAATGTATTAATTTTAAACAAACAATTTAAATTAAAAGGATTCATCATCAATTGATCTTAAATCTATTTGAAACAGGCAAGATGTAGTCACTCGTTTAATCGAACCTCCCAATAAATAGGTTTTGTAATAGCTTAAAGACAACCTCAATCAGTCAAAAGAATTTAAAAGGGGAACTTAAATCAAATTTTGCAGATATTTGTTCTGAAATGTTTTCAAAGGAGAAAGAAACATTTAAATTAAAAAATAACGCACAACTAATTTTGTGCAGGTCTATAAATAATTGTAAAAGAACTGGACCGCTGAGAAAAATTGGATTTTTAAGTAAAATATATTATTACGTAAAAGAAAGAATAAAAGAAATGTGGTTTGTGCCGATTACTCAGTTGGAATCAACGATTGTTTGAAAACTTACAATTACTCATTACCTACTCTCTAAGAGATTTTTCTAAAATTGAATGTAGAAAAAATATTCTCAAAACTCGATTTTTCAGATGAAGATTCACAGATACAATTGAAAGTTCAATAGGCTGCCATTTGGTATAAAAGTTGCATCGGAAACATTTCAGCAAATAATGGACGCCATGTTGAGTTACCTGAACTTTGCAGTCGCATATCTTGTCGATATTTTAGTAAAAAGTGTAAATACACGCGAAACATATGAATCTTGTGGTAAACATAAAGAATACGGCTTTAATTTAGCATTGATAAATGCGAATTGTTTTTAACAACAATTAAGAAACATACTTTATGAAACGGGCAGGAAGTCAGACCACCATAGATTTACATCAATAAAAATTTGCCTTCACCAGCAAGTGTGGCAATATTGAAAGCTGTTTGAAGATTTGCATATTATTTCAGCAATTTTATTCCTAAAATACACGCAATAAATTTCTTAGATGCAAAACGTAGCTGTTTTTTCTGAATGTCAAAGGAAATCCTAAGAAATTATAAAAGCTTTAAAATATGACTTATCTCTCACGCATTATGATCCTAATAAAGATACACACATTGCGGCTTGTGCTAGTAATTTCGGACTCCTGCAAAGAAAAATAACAACATTTCAGTCAAAAAGAAAAAGAAACAATATAATAACAGTGTAATGTTGGCAACAAAAAACCCATTAATTTTACATTTTAGTCAATTCATTTTGAAAACGGAGCACAGATCATTGCTATCAATATTTCGGATCAAGAAAGGCCCATACTGCGAATCGCATTCTTTTAAACTATAAATTGGCAATTGAATCTCTTCTGTCGGGAACAAAGGACACGTAGATGGATTGTCAAAGCTAATTCCGAACAAAGCTAACGTCTAGAGTAAACAGTGATTGCTGCACTAAGTATAGAAATGGAGATAATCAATACTGTGAAATAGAATAAGAGACTTACTCGAAACTCTCGAGGAAATTAAATTTAAATCCAAATTTGATCAATTTATTACTCAAATTAATTATTACCTGGCAAAAGCAAGTCAAATCACGAAAACATTTTTTTGTCTTATGCGGGTATTTTGTAGACTGTGAGCGTGCGGTGTTATCGGCATAACGTAAGAAAAAAGATATTGAATGGTTTCATACGGGATATCCCAGAATCCATAGGATGAACAACACTAATAAGAAGTTACGTTTACTGGCATGGATACAGCAATCGAAAACTTCGTGAAATTTTGCAGATGCTTTTCAATGGAAGAAAAATCTCCACCACTAAAAGTTAACCCATGAGCGAAAAAATCTATTTTAAAGACGATAGCAATGAACAAACTTATCTGGAAAGAAAACGCTAAGAAACGAATTAGAATATGTTATTATAGATTGTTAAAATGCACTATAGCCAACTTAAAAAGAGGTATACGTCTGAACCAAATCACTGTAGAGAAGTGTCCATGAAGGTAATCTATCATTTATTTGAAGTACCTAGACCTTAATTAGCATTATAACAGTTTTTGATCACTCCTTCAACAAATATGCCACAAAAGACCTAGTCATAGTGAACGGTGAAAATGCCGAGGAAGTTTACAACTACATCTACCTATGGAAGATGGTGAGAAGCGACGCTGTTTTATATAAATGATTCACCACTTATCAAGTCACTCGAAGATAACGGTTAATGGGATGGATAGACTGGCAGTTGAATGATTATGAATATAATGAGAGGATTGAAAATTATGAATAGACATGAATACAATTTGATGAGTACTAGACATTGCCCCCCTCCACATACACACACAAATGGATATGACTTCCGGTGACATTTCAAAAGAGGGGGAGTGTTCCCGAGAGATAAAACCCCGTTATTTTCGGAATAAACTTGTCCGACAGAACTATAAATAGTGAGTATGTGTTTATTTTAGAATACAAATATGGTTGACTTTTAACATTGAATTCTAAGTGTATTTACTTCTGTTTAACTACAACACAACAAGTATGAAGTTTTATTGGAAAGAATTGAGGACCGTTTCACTTACAGAAAAAAATGTCTCCCGGAGAGAATTTAAAGGACACATCTTAAAAATGATTAAAGGTCGACAGTCAGAAAATACGAATCAGCAGCGGCAGATGTGGTGGTGGTGGTGGTGATGGTCGGTGGTCGGTGGACGGGTGTCAGTGGATGAGTCTATTTCTATTCAAGAGATCCCCAATTCAGTCGAGGTCATTAAAGTTTGACATTCAATGCAAAAAAGGGATTTATATGGAGGGGAAGAACAAAGGCTAGATGAGGGGTCATAAATGACCGATAAGGTAAGGAAACATTTTTTCCTGTTGGATTGAGACTTTAATACCTGCATCTATTTTCCTTTATTTTACAGAGAATACTAGAAACGGAAGTTCCCAAAGTAGATCTATCTTAGAAATAAAGAAATCGCGTCTTTTATTGCTGAGATTGAAGATAATAAAAAAGATGTCAGCCTTTTTTTATTCCATTTTTTATTCCATTTGTGTGGTTTTGTTTTTCGATTGTTTCCTGACAACGTCGACATTTTGGACTTTCTTTCTATCTTTTTCTTTCCATTTGTTTAACTTCCTTCTCTCATTTGTATCCTTCTTGAATGACTTTATTGTATTCCTTCCATTTTTATTTTTCCTTTCTTTCTTTCGTTTCAACTTTTTATTTGGGGTGCTTTTCTGTGTGTTATAGCCTTTGTCTCTTTCTTCTACATTGTTTCTTTCGTTTTCTCTTTACATTCATTTTAACTTCCCTCTCTTTCTGTCTTTTTGTTGATTTTAATTTTATGTACTTCTTTCTTTCGTTTTATCTTTTTTTTTCATTGAATTGCACTTTTTGGTATTTCTATTTTCTTCTTTCTTTTTTCGTTCGTGCTCTTCTTATTCTTCAATTAGGCGACCGCTTACGGGTTTAAGGTGTCTTTGTGAACCGGGTTCGCGCCATGTGACCATTTGAGATCGTCACTTCTCTACACTGAGGAGAGCCGAAAGCTCGAAACGACGTCGTATGGAGGTAAATTATTAAAATATAATTTAATATTATATATATATATATACATATATATATATATAATGTATTACGCTAAATTCCAATTACCAAGTTATTATTCACTTTTTAAGATTCGGGAAATTCGTGTATATTTATGGTATGGTCAGTTGTGTACATACATAAACATGCGTATGCAACTCTTCAGAACTCAGAATATTTCGTCCAATAACATTATGAAGCAGAAACCAGAGCAAAACCTAATTGGGAACGTGGATTATTCCAATTGTAGTTCGACGCCATCTTTTTTCAAAACAGAGTTGTGAAAGACACGTATAAAATTATCTAATTGATCGATTAAAGTAGCTAATAGTTAATAACATTTATTATAGTGAATTCATACAAGTAGATAAATAAAATATAAAAGTATAGTTTAGTTAAAATTAAAAAGAAAAATGTTTAAAATGTACACGTACGAAACAACAAGGTAAGTGAAATTAAGGAGAATAATAACGTCTAATTCAAATAAGTAAAAAAATTTTTTTTTAAATAAATAACTAAATATTAAAAACTAAAATATATAGATAAAAAGTATGAAAATATTAACATGATTAATAGGTAGAATGGACCAGAAAGGGTGACTATCTAAATTGAAAACAAAAAGAAAATCACTTAGGTAATTTTATACGTATTATTCATATCTCTGTTCTTAAAAAATAATGACGTCAGATTACGATTGGGAAAATCCGCGTTTCTAATAGGAACGGTATTCAATGTGAGTGTGACCTTCTTGGGTTAGAGTGTGGGATAGTATCATATGCAACATCATATTAATGACAGTTTAATTCAACAGCAACTTTGATGTTGTCAGCTAGATATCATATTCATTGGGCTACTCAGATGGCTAAGATCAAAGTGTAGTATCTGTTCCGATGGATACTGCACCCCATAGACTGGTATTGTCTTGGCCTTCGGGACTTGATTTACGCCGGTCTATGGGTCTGTCCTGTGCAGTTCTAGGAGGTCCACCCCCCAGATTTCGCCTCCCCTCTTTGGAGAGGAGTAAGTTTATTGCTTACTGTCTGAGGCGCCCCTACCGGGGAATGCCAACGGGACTGCCCAGGCAATTCTTAAACCCCACTTTCCCGACCCGACCTTGGGTCACATCTTACTTGTGGGAGTAAGATAAAAACTGGCCTTGTGCCTAACTCCTGGAGAGGAGTAAATCAATACTCAGATATATGTGAATAATGTAAAACTAACGCTTATCAATAGATTAATGTCAGAGATTTCGGACCATTTTCATTTCCCCTCCCACCACATTTTATAGATAGGACTTTCACAAAAATAAGATATATTTAAAGTTTTAAGTGGGTTATGGCCTCATAGCCTCCTTAAGAGTGCACTTAGAGATTCGGGAACACTTAAATTGTCTTCCCCGGTAAACTCTACATAAACATACACTTTTAGATGTGATGTAGATTCTCTAACCGTGTTTTCTTTGATATTTATTTTAAAATGTAATATTATATCATTTTATAATAATTTATACCGAAACTAAGTCATCTGATTTTAAATTGTTTAATTTTATAGCAACAAAAATTTCGGGTAGTTTTATTCTTCGGGCAAAAATGCAAACACAAAAACTACCAAACGCAGATTAATAGGCCATTTACCCATCACAACAAAAATAATATTAAACAATGGTTACGAAAAAAAAGTAAAAAAACAAGCAGCGTTCAAAAATACTAATTCGATGTAACAAGAGAAAAATGCAATAATCGGTTACCAATAGCTTCCATACCGAGGTAATAACAAAACACATTGAAGAATTCTTTAAAGAAAAAATACATGTGGGTAAATTAAAGCATTTGCTCAGTGACAATGAAACCAGAATAAAAGTCTAGGTATTAGTGTGTAACACAGTGCTAGATTTTTATTTGAATTAATTAAATATTAATTTAATTAAATAATTTATTTAGATTTATAAATTTTCTACAAAGTAGAAGCTGATTTTATAAAACTATAAAGATGAGATAAATATATACATGTATACACAGACGTATATATATATGTATATGTACGCATATGCATACTTTCATACATAGCCATATCGACACACAATCACACATGCATTTATATACATATGCAAATACATATATATTTATATATATATATATACACGCAAAAACATATATATATAAAACACGTTTACCATGCATACAAAAACATAAGTAAGGAAATTCAAAAGAAGAATATTAAGAAATTATATTTATAATAGAATAAAATGAAGTATAAAGAGTAATTTGCATGACAATAAAGTTTAAAATTATAGGGATGAAAATAAGAATAAAGTTCTGAAAATATATATAAATAAGTATACAAATTAAAAAGAAGTGGCTAATAATAATACAAAATACTATCAATAATAATAATAATAATAATAATAGAAATAATAATAATAATAATGATAATAATAATAATTAAAAGATCCTGAAGGAGGTAAAAAGTAGGAAAAATAACATATCCATGGCATAGATTGGCTATAAGAAAGTATACGACCGAATCCCCTAACCATTAATAATTGAATGCTTAAAAATGTATAAGATACCTGACAAGATAATTAATCTCATTAAGAAAACAATGAGAATATGGAGACTAGAACTGACAGCTGGTGGACAAACCTTGATGAGATAAAAATACAGAGGCATTTTCCAAAGAGATTACCTATCACCAGTAAGATTTATCATAGACATGTTTCCACTCAACTACATACTCAGGAAATGTGATGCCATGTACAAGTTTACAGACACAGAACAAAGAATAAACCATCTCATGTACATGAAAAAAACTGAAGCTATTTGCAAAAAGCAAAAAGGAACTGGAAAAGCTGATAAATACGACCAGAATCTTCAGCCAGAACATTCAAATGGAATTTAGATTGGGGAAGTGTGTACTGGTTGAGATGAAAAGTGGAAACCTGCAGACAACAGAGGGTATGGAAATGTCAACCTAAGATAATATGAGGGTGCTAGGTGAACAGGATAGTAGAGCTACAAATATTTGGTAGTTCTGGAAGCAGACACCATCAAATCTACAGAAATTAAGCAGAAGATTAGAAAAGAATGCATGAGAAGAAAAAGGAAACTATTAGAAACAGAATTATACAGCAGAAATTTAGTAAAATGAATAAACACCCGGGCAGTATCACTAATAAGATACTCTGGGCCATTCATATGCTGGACTAAAGAAGAACTCAATCACCTCTATCAGAAGACTAGAACATTAATGACTTTGCACAAAGACGATACGGATATTTGAAAAGAAACGAAGAAGGAAGAGGACTGGTAAGTACAGAAGACTGTGTGGAAAACACAACAAAAGGAGCTGGAGAAATACATAACTCAGAGCACGGAAAAGCTGATCACCGCAGCAAGAGACACCGTCCCAATAAATAACTCGGGAAACCCCGAAACCAGAACTAAAAATACAAGAAAATGAAAGTGGTAAGAAAAAAAACTACATGGACGTTTCATAAGAATGACAAGAGAAGAGACACACAAACAATTCTGAGCATGGCTAAGAAATGAACACTTGAATAGAGAAACGGAACCTCTACTGACAGTTGCACAGAACAAGGCGATAAGAACTAACTACATTAAAGCTAAAATAGATAAAACCCAGGAGAACAGTAAATGCAGACCAAACAATGCAGACAAAGAGATGAAAAGTAAATCACATAATAAGTGAATGCAGCAAACTAACCCAAAAAGAATACAAGAACAGACACGACAGCGTGAGGAAAGCAGTACACTGAAAACTATGCAAACGATTGCATTTCCAACACGCGGACAAATGATACCAACATAAACCAGAGACAGTACTGGAAAACGAAAATCACAACATCCTCTGGGACATGGAGATGCAAAAAAAAATAAACTCATACAAGCAAGGAGATGGGATGTCATGATAATCAAAAGGAAGGAAAACTCCTGCCAAGTCGTAGATTTTGCCGTTTTAGCAGTGAAGATCAATACACAGAACTTGCCAACGAATTGAAAGAGACATGGAGCATGAAAAACGTCAATACCATACCAATAATCGTAGGAGCACAAATACATTTCTCCTAAAACCTTGAAAATAGATTAGAAGAAATTGGAATCGAAGGGATCACTGAGACCATACAAAAGAACGGCAATGATAAAAACAGCTGCAATCTTAAGGGAAATCCTCGAATGCGGAAACAAACCTGCATAAACTGCGTAACCAGTCACATGAGTGTTACAACCAGAAGAAACAAAACCACATAAACTCAAGGAACAGAAACTGCAAAACTTTCATAAACTGATTGCCTAAAAAATGATGGCACCAGTCTCGGTTGATACCTCAGAAAATAGTCATGAAGGGTCAAGGATGATGGGAAGACCAAGAAGGGAGAGCATGTTTACTTTACTCTATCTATCTATCTATCTATCTATCTATCTATCTATCTATCTATCTATCTATCTATCTATCTATCTATCTATCTATCTATCTATCTCTGTATATATATATATATATATATATATATATATATATATATAAATATATATATATATTTCTTCGGGAGGGTAGATTCTTAAATCTTATTGGCTAAGATTTCATTGGATATTTTGCTCCACTTTTCAAACTTTGAGTAGTGGTAGCAAAACAATAGCACCTTCTTTTGTGCAACAGGCCATGGTTGGGCTTTTAAGCCTCTTATCTTTCTGTTTTTGTTGATGTTGCATTTTATGGAGATAGAGGGACATCATTTTTTGTCTCAAGGACTGATGGCTTACCCTGGTTGGCCTCTGTCATGGCTGGAGCGCCATTTCCAGAGGCAGGAAGGTTCACACCATTGCTTACATCTTCCCACCTGGTGTATGAACGGGTTGAGGGGCCCTTTTTATCCTGGGTGCCGGCCTGCTAGTATTTATTTTCGTTTTTATTCATATTTTTTACCGTTCATGTCCTCATTGTCACCGGTTTCTAATTCATTATTCGAAGATGCCCTCTATTAATAGAGGGGGCCCCGTCCGTAATTCGGGAGACGCGCTGAATGGCATGAGGAGACAGCACACCATTTTTTTGAATATTTGGTCAGGGTTTACAGAGTCCTTGACAAACCCCTGTACAGAGAGACCGAAGACACCCGAGGGTGTAGGTATATAAAATACAGATACAAACATATCAATATATATACACATACATATACATATACATATTTATATACATAAATATATATATATATACATTATATATATATATATATATATATATATATATATATATATATACCCACAGAACACAGGAATACATAAATATATGGGCTCATATACTCACTTGAATTACCTACTAGACCACTCCTAGAGTCTCTCGGTCTCTCTGTACAAGGGTGTCTCAGGACAACCTGACCCGAGGATACTTCACTGTATAAGTAAACCCTGACCAAATATTCAAAATAATAAAGTATTCAATACTCAAATAAGATCTATTCGACACGGCTATACACGGGCTCATGTTCACTTTTTCAAAGTGATGTTACTTCAAGTCACAGCATTTAACTGAGTAATTCACCACACCAAATGAATTATTTTCCTTAAATCCAGCAAATTTCAGAAAATACCACAATAAAGATAAACTATAACATAATTAAGTGGCAACTCGGGAGAGGAATTTAGTGTTCTTCACTTCTTTACTCACTCAACGTTTGAGAGGTGGATGAGAATCTGGATTGAACACTCGGATATTTATGTATCTCATAGAGAAATCAAGTGATATCCACAGAAAGGAGCCCTTGATTTCTGAGAACTTATTGAAGTAAAATAAATACATAAACACATACACATCTATATAGTAGTTTTTACTATTTTTAGGTATGTACGTATTACATATATAATTTATTTATTTATTTTTATCTATATTTATATATATATATATATATATATATATATATATATATATATATATATATATATATATATATATATTGTTCTGTGTGTGTAAATCTATGTATATATGTATATGTTTCATTTTTTTGTTTTATTTTACTTCAGGCGAATTTCTCATAAATCAAGTTGACCCTTTCTGGGGTTAAAACTTAATCTATGTATGAGATACATAGATATTCGAATATTTTATTAAAATTCTTCTTTATTTCAAACATTGAGTTAGTAAAGACGTTAAGAACATTCATTTTCCTCTCCCAAATTGATCAGTTAAGTATGTTATAGTATATATTTCTTTTGGTCTGTTGGACTTACGGACATTCAGGACAATAGTTCATCTAGTTTGGTGGAGTGTCTAGCTGTGTTGTTACTTGAGGTAACATCACTAGGAAAAGGTGCACTATTCCTCGTATGAGTAAGTGTATAGCCGTGCTGAGGGGATCTTATTTGTGCTGCGAATACTATGCTATTTTAAATATTAGGTCTGGGTTTACTTGTAGGGTGAAGTATCCCCATATCACGTTGTCCTGACAAACCCTTGTACAGAGAAACCGAAGAAACTCGGGGATGGTGTCTAGTAGGTAATTAAAACTCTCCAGTAGGTAATTCAAACTCTCAAGTAGGTAATTCAAGGTAATTCAAACTGTATGTATATATATGAACATGAGTACATATATGCATATTTATGTGCTTATGTATACATATGTGTGTATATGTGTCCATCTATATATGTATTTTTGTGTTATGTGTGCATATATATATGCATATATATATATATATATATATATATATATATATATATATATATATATATATATTTGTGTGTATGTATATATATATATATACGTCTGTGTCTATGGTGTGGAGACGGAAAATTTCAATCCATCGGCTCCCCAGGTTTCGGATTGGGGAACTACCTTTATGTATAAATGTTAGCTGCAAATATACGATAAGCAGTGTCGGTAAGACCACGGGTTACCATTTGGTACACATATTACCCGGAAGCCACCCTGCCAGAAATACGTGAAGACTTCGTGTCAAAATCCATGATGCTACTGTTCAGTAGTTGGCGGCTGGTGGTGGTCTGACCTCTGTGGCGTAAAATAACCTTTGACGAGTCATTACTTTCTGTGAAAAGAACACTGAGGGAAACATGCGGCTGATACCGTTACCAGCTATCTTGCACCTGGTTGTCATTGGATCCAAACTGTAGATGCTTAGAGGGTTATATCTGTGTAGTACAAACATTTATTACTGATATCATTATGTACAGATATCTCTTCTTCATAAGTCTTGTGGCGATAGGGGCGGGGCGACGTGTACATACCTAACAGCTTAGAAGTATACAGTCACAAATCCCAGGTCATGGGAGGTGTTTTGTAAAGGTGACTTAAACATCGTCTGCTCTCTCCTTATCTGATCAGCTACCTGCGGATGACGGTTGTTCATTTCTGCAGGGAAAACAAAAGAAAAAGAACTCGGATTTATGCTGAAAGAAAATATCAAATTGAATATTGCTACCTGGAAGTAAGGACACTCCTTGATCGGAAAGGGTCAGTTAATCCAGAACAGAGAACAACAATTGTTGTCAGGGAACAGGTTTGATACAACACGGATATTGCTGCTTTATCTTAACCTTGTTTAAGTGTTGAGGATCAAAATACTGAAAAGGTGCAAGGTACACTTTCCTCTTGAAAGACAAACCCGAAGAAAGAAAAAGGAAAGAAGGAGTTGATTTTGCTATCAGTACAAGGATCACATCCCAGTTAGAGCAACCTTGTGGAATTAGTGATAAAGTCATGTCATGGCGGGTACTTTTACCTTGTGCTTGTTACACGTTAGTTATCACAGTGTATGCCTCTACTTTGAATAGTAGCTAGGCTGTCAAACTGGGGTTTTATCAAGATCTAGAGAATTGTATCAAATAAATATCAAAAGCAGATAAGAGTGTGTTACTTGGAAACGGGTTGAAATTGATGTCAACGCCTGGCATGATTTTAGGAAAATACAGCCTTGGTAAGGAACATGATAAAGGTATTTTTCTTATTTTTCTTCTTCAGTTGTGCACTTAATATACTATCAGTACCTTTACCCATTAAAAGCCCGTTCAAAAAAATAACATGGATACAACCTAGATAAAACATGGAAATATTCTAGATCATGTCATCACGCATAAGCGTGATCTTCAGGACATGTGTACAGTAAGAGTCATGTGGGGTGCAGTATGTGGAACTGATCACAAACTTGTTCGCGCAATACTTAATATATGTATTAGGAAGAAGGTCAGAGTCAGTGGAGTAAAAGTGTCTAAACGTATTGATGTCTCCAATTAACAAATTAAGAAAGTATGTAAAACCCTCAGGACCTCATTTGACAATATCGCATTTGACGAAACCTGGAAGGAGTTCAAATCACAGGTATATTCCAAAGAATCCGAAGTTATTGACCTTAGGAAAGAAAAAAATAGGGATTAGTTTGATAGAAAGCAAATCGACAATCACTAATGTTTTGAGATAGAAAAACAAGGTTCATGACAATTCAAAGAAGCAACATTAAAACTGTGGCGTGAGACACGTCAAATGAAGAACAGATGGTGTGCTAAAATCTCAGCAGAAATCACGACAGCTTATAACCACAAAGATTAAAAAGCCATGTACAACAACATCAGATAAGCTTTCGGTCCACAGTCTATATAAATGGAACTCTTGATATCTAAAGATGGTTCTATCCCTTTCAACGATGGTGAAGGCATTACGGAGGGATGGACAGAGCCTTTCAGGGACTTATTTTATAATCCATCTGAAATAGATAAACAGGTTATTAATAGTCTCTCTCAAAAATATATTGTCGAAGAGATGATGATTGATCTCATAATTGATGAAACAAAAGCCACCATAAAAAATTAATACGGGAAAAGCATCAGAACTAGATGGGATACCTGTCCAATTATAATTATTTAGATGTGATAACTAACGTTGCATACGCAATCCATGCACTCATCCTTGCTGTTTGACACGGTAATGCTGTTCCTCTAGATAGGAAAGTTGTAATAATGATTTCTCTTAATAAGGGCAAAGGTTCAACATCTGAGTGTGACATGACATAAGGATACTTCCCCCTACAAGTAAACCCTGACCAAATATTCAAAATAGCATAGTATTTAAAACCCAAATAATATCCCCTCGACACAGCTATATACTGGCTCATACGAGGAATGGTGCGCTTTTTCTTAGTAATGTTACCTCAAGTAACAGCACTTAGCTGAATACTTCACTAAACTAGATAAATTCTTGTCCTGGGATCCGGTACGACCAAGACACCACAAGAAATATATACTATAACATAGTTCACATGTCAATTGAGGAGATGAAAATTAATATTCTTAACTTCTTTACTAACTCAACGTTTGACAGGTAAATGAGAAAATTAATGGAATATTCGAATATCTATGTATCTCATATAGAGAACAAGTGTTAGCTCCAGAACGGGGCCCCTTGATTTCTGAAAACTTCGACTGAAGTAAAATGGAACAAGAGGGGAACATCGAGCCACTATTGTGAACGCCGGCCAATATCAGATGAGCTCCCACAAACGAAACCTTATGATGGTACACCAAGAAACCACAGCAAGCAGAACAACCTCTATCACAAAACTGGCCAAACATTTTGGACAGGATTGTCTTACAAATGAGTCCGAAACAAACATAAAGCCTGCCACAGAAATAGCCCGGAAGAGCCGCCAGAAATACACCAACACCTTCCACTGGAAGAATGGGCCAACCAACAACGTGCTATGTATTAACTATCCCAAGAATATATAGATAAATAAGGC
Organism: Sepiola atlantica; assembly: GCA_963556195.1. Lineage (NCBI taxonomy): Eukaryota > Metazoa > Mollusca > Cephalopoda > Sepiida > Sepiolidae > Sepiola > Sepiola atlantica. Next base: position 58,521,555 of record OY744519.1, read on the forward strand.
TATGTAGACTGGCTAAACAAAAGATCGCTCCACTATGATCAGGAGAGAATTATAATGGTTGCTCAAGATCAACGCTTGATGATCAATGCCTTTAAAACGATGAATGGTCTCAGCAACAATAACAAGTGCAGGTGCCGCCACACAGAAGTTGAGAATGTGAGCCATCTGACATCAAGTTGTAAAGTTCTGCTGGGGAATGGCTACTATACAATTCGATACAACGGAGTGTCACTATATCTTCACTGGACTATTTGTAAAAAGTTAAATATCTAGTGTAACAGCAAGCCATGGGAGCATATACAAGAAAGAACAGTTGGAAACAAGTTATACACATCCACTATGACTATGCAATCCCTACAGCTACATATCTAGAAAACGGAGCTGTTAAACCTGACATAGTGATATGGGACAAAAGAGAGAAAGTAGCAACCCTAGTTGAAGTCAGTGCTCCTAATGATGCTGGCTTAAACAGAGCTGAAAGAGAAAAAATACGAAATACCAAGGTCTTATGTACGACACGAAAAAAAAACCTGGAATCTTAGGAAGATCTTCATCATCCCAGTAATTATAAAAGCAACCGGACCAATGAAAAATAATTTTTAAAACTACCTTGCGAATATACCCAGTGAACCAAGCACAAGAGAGATACAAACAATTGCACTTAAAAGGAACGATTAGAATCTTTAAATGTTTTTTGGAGTGTCTGAAATAGCGGGTGAATGTCTGCTATCCGGTAAGATGCCCCATCCCCAGCAAAAACAAAAAGATAAGAATTAAAAAAAAAGAGAGGTTGATTTATAATGGGGAGTTTAAATTATCTACTATATACTATCCTCGAGTGTCTTCGGTCTCTCTGTACTAGGGTTTGTCAGGACAACCTGACATGAGGATACTTCATCCTACAAGTAAACCCTTGCCATATATTAAAAATAATATAATATTCGCAGCACAAATAAGACCCCCTCAGCACAGCTATGCACTTACTCATACGACGAATAGTGCACCTTTTCCTAGTGATGTTACCTCAAGTTACAACATTTAGCTGGATACTCCACCAGACTAGATGAATTCTTGTCCCGGAATCCGGTAATACCAAGAGACCACAAGAAAGATATGCCACAACATATCTAACTTTGTCAGCTCGCTATCGCTTCTCAAATTCGTTACTTGAAATCAAATTTTAAATAATAGACATTTCATTTATAAGTTTCTTTTAAGCACAAGACTAAAACTTTCTCATTTATTCATATAAATAGATTAACATTAACATTGTAATAATTTTCAAAGAAAGAGAGAGAGAAAGAGAAAGAGAGAGAGAGAGAGAGAGAGAGAGAGAAAAAAAAGCAGGCGAATAAGTAGGCGAGAGAACGAGTAATCCATCCTTTCTCTCCCTTTTTTTTTATTCTGTATACTTATGCTTCAATTTAAGAAATTTTTTTGTTTATCAGCTTTTATATTAAATTTAATTAATTACTGTTGATATCGAGAAAACTACTCAAAATATATATGAGAAGACAGGGCAATCAAATTACAAATGAATAACACTAAAGATCAATTTATTATAAGTTGTTTAAAAAATTGTTATGCAAATGGGGTAAACAAATATGTAAAGATGGTTATATTGCTATGATAAATGAAACAAAAACTTTCACTTTTATTTATTTAGATGAATATAATATCCTAATATTCTTCTTTTGAATGTCTTTGTCTGCATGTGTCTATGTGTTTTTTCTATATATGTTTGTGCATATATATATATATATATATATATATATATATATATATATATATATATATATATATATATATATGTGTATATATTTTTAATTGTATATCTATATATATATATGTCTGTGTGATTTTAGGTAGAAAATAATTTGTTTTTATGATAAATTACCTGAAAATGTGTTTACTATACAGAATTTCTAAACAAATTAAACCAATTGTAGACTTGGTTTGGGTATCAATTATTATAAAATGATATGATGAATTTTGATATATCTATATATATATATCTATATATATATATATATATATATATATATATATATATATATATAAATGAGAAAGGAAGAATGATAGTAATCCGACGTAATGGGAAATAAAAAAGGAAAACACCAAGAGATATTTTTTTATATATTCATCTACGTTTCGTCTTTATTGTAAGACTTCCTCAGCGTGATAATTTGAAGAAAAATGTCATGCATCTACTACTTTCTCTCCATCGTGTCAACCCAAGATTCTTATGTACTTGCCTGACATTTTTCTTCAAATTATCAACTTGAAGAAGTCTTACAATAATGACGAAACGTTTATGAATATATTTAAAAAATATCTCTAGGGTTTTTCCTTTTTCATTTCCCATATATATATATATATATATATATATATATATATATATATATATATATATACATCAAGAGATCGAAGACAGAGGCGAGAGACGGAAAAGAGAGACATAGAGAAACTAATATATATATATATGTGTGCATACACACAGACATATATATATATATATATATATATATATATATATATATATATATATATATATATAGATATATATAGATATATAGATATATATATGTATATATACACACTCTATAGAGATTGAGATATACTAAAAAGTAGATACATAGATAGATATTTACATACATGCATACACACACGTTGTAACAATAAAATAGATGTATAGATAGACAGATCGATATAGAAATCAGAGCAATAACTTTTATAATTGACTTTGAGATGAAGGCACCTAAAATGCACGGCAATTTATAACCATCAACAAAGTTGTTTCTAAGACAACCAAATGACCCTTGTCCAGTGTTTAATGAGAATCGTTTACTTACAATTGTCAGTGTAATTGCATTTCATATTCATATTCGTCTAATTGGCGATGGGCACTTAACGCCATCAGCCAACGGCACGTGGGACACCTGTTCATTGCGGAAGTTTAATTCATCTGGGACATTTTTATGTGAAGTGCCAAATGATTAAAGACTGACCCTGAATAACAACCTAGTTCGGGTCTTCTCTTTCTAGATTCGACCAAGCGTCATTTTAAGAGACTTTTCCCGTTTCAGTTAGAAATAGTTATTTCATCACTAAGCTCGCAGACTTAATGAAGTCAGTGAGGAAGGCATTCTTCTTTGTCGTTTTTTCGAACATGTGCTTATAGAACAGTTCCCAATTTATTTACACAATTTATTTGTTGTATTTTAGCTTACCGATGGGTGTATGAACCGTTATACACCCATATCGTCGTCATGCACCGAAGTTGTTTTCGTCTGCTGATTAACCCACTCGGACGCCGATGTTCATGAAAACTGTTAATTTAAAAATGATATTCACAGAATAACATCAGAGAGACAACTTGTATACGCGCGCATGTGAGAGAGAGAGAGAGAGAGACAAAAAGAGAGAAAGAAAGACGTACAGATAGATAGATAGATAGATAGATAGATAGATAGATAGATAGATAGATAGATAGATAGATAGATAGACCGACCGACCGACCGACCGACCGACCGACCGACCGACCGACCGACCGACCGACCGACCGACCGACCGACATCCACACTGCGCGCTGGTCCATATTGGAAACAGAACCCGAACACATCTTTCCTCGCTGAAATCTCACCAGCTAACGGCGAGAAACTTTTCGCCCGTTAATCACGTCTAGTGTCGCCTTAAGATTTTTTTCACTCAAACGCGGCCCTCACTATGTAAAACAGTTGCATCATCATTGAACACTACACGATCTTTGAAGCTACATTTGTCGGATAGTAGAGGACAGACAAACTCGTCCTACATCGTATGGTTCACTCCTCCACATTCGCAGATGGTTGGGCTTATGGTTTGGTAGTCCTTTCTGACCATAGCAGCTGATGATCGCCTCGATCCTGAGCTCAGATTTTATAGTGTCTTTTACTGGACCCACGTTGATTTTGAGCCATGAAGGAGGGCTTAAGAAGAGGGGGCACCCATACTAACGAGTTGGGGAGGAATACAATTAAATAAGTAGTCTATTAGATGCGTCCCTCCTTCTCTACAAGAGGCTGTCAATCTATCGATTGATTTGTTGCCCCTTCGTCTGTCTGTCTGGCTGGCTGTCTGTCTGTCTGTTCATCCGTTGGACTTCTTAGCGACAATTGTACATGGGATGCACGTGGGGCGGATGCGACATTTAAACAACAAAGAAATACAAAAACGGACATTCTTAAGATTCGTCTATTCAATGTGCACGTTTTTCGAAGTCGGACAGACCGATGAAAATGACATTCTAAACTGAAGTGTGAACATGTCTTAGCTGTATTTAGATGCATGTATGTAGAATTAAGGTGAAAATCAAAATGTTTTAGAATTAGGACAACAGGGCCGGATATGACGTCACATTAGGAAGTCCGAAATGAGACGTGGCGAAGAAGAGAGAAAGAGCTGCCTCTTTGGTCTATAAGCTGATTGTGTTCAGGCGCTATTTATCGAAGTACTATGTAGGGAAGTTCACGTAACGTGGGAAAAAATAAAATATCAAAAGTATGACACTATTGAGCAAAAACCTGTCGGAATTTTTCCTTTATTTTGTTAAATTATTTCAGCTACATAGAAAGAGAGAGAAAAGGAGAGAAGAAGAGAGAGTGAGAGAGAGAGAGCGTGGAAGACATAGAAACTTCACTCGTCACATCACCACTACTACAATCTTTACAACTAGACGGCACTATCCAATGAGCCAACTACTACGTGTCAACGAGAGAGACGAACATTTGTTTCTGTCGACAAATAAGATTAGTGGAGATCGACAGACATCCCCAAGCTATGCTGCAGACAGTGCCTCTTATTGAAATTTTTGGACGCATGTAAAATAAGCTGCGTCCATTTAATCTGTGCGTTTAGCGCTGAAAATACTATTTCAAATTGAAACGTGAGAGACAAACCGACGTAGCTTATAATAACGGACTCATCTAAAGAAGTAAACAAAAAAAAGTATTAGACATTGTTCGGAAAGTTATGTCGCATTTCAAGAGCGAAAAGAAAGATATTAATAAAGTCTCTCTGATGTGAATTTAATCATTTAAATTACATTTTTTAATCAATTAAATAATCTGTATAAATAGCCATGAATAAAAAGCATTTTTCATTTAATTTATGAACTTATCAGCGTATTTTCTTGATGGAGTTATATGTCTAGGGATGATCTGTATCTTATACATGCATATAGTATTTAGTGTAGATCGAGCATTTTAGTAAGACATTCCACATAAGATTATCACAGGAAAAATGTTTAACAGCGTTACTATTTTTCTTACTGCTAAGCGGCCAACTGGTTGGCACAGAAGAGAGATTTCGAAGTACTTACTCGTGGTGACGATTTAAAATCTCTGCGTTCTATCTAAGCCATCTACGAGTTGTAACGACGGCAAAACAGCTGTCTGTGGATGAGACACACACGCATATATATAATTCTAGGTTCGGTTAGGAACAAAGAAATACAATAAAAAAAACTCGATTATTTAATAATAATATTTATTTAACAGAAATTCAAATCAGTATCGTAAGTATCAAGAGGAACGGAACCATTTATTTAATCCACGGGGGTAGCTTGCGCTCGTTCCGTTAGCCATGACCGGGTAGAAGTGTTAACGAATTACATAGAACTTCTACGCCGTCATTGCTGACAAGACGAGGACAATCAACCCCGCGTATTAAGTATATGGTTCAGCTTAAAATTCCGTACAGATTCCCGAATTCAACAAATTCGACCGACACGTTGTGAGAATAACATCCAAGATGATGACACTGGTTCGATAAATACAAATTATCAATCTTCACTTGAAAAATTTCGAAACATGAACAATATAAAAAATTAATATAAACAATATATATGCATATATATATGTATATCTATATATATATATATGTTAATATTAGACGCTTAAGGTCTCCTGTTTTTTTTCACTCTTAGATAATTAACCCCCCCCCCCTTTTTTTGTTTTTTTTATTTTATTTTATTATTTTTTTTTATTTTACTTATATTTTTTCATTTATTAATTTTCCAACGAATGTTAAGTCTGCAATATCTTGGATTTAGTTAGTTTGTCTGGGAATTTAAACTGCATTTTACATTTTTTTTAATGACTCAAAGCTTCTTTAGACTATATATATATATATATATATATATATATATATATATATATATATATATATATATATATATGATAAGATATAGAACGATATATATGTATATATATATATATATATATATATATATATATATATATATATTAGTACTTCAAGCATTTAGCCTGACGATTCCCTTCGGGGATGAAACACGGGAGCCTCTGTGTAGCTTGATTGCCATATATATTTTCACTGCTTACTATATATATATATATATATATATATATATATTCCATGATAAATGCCAGTATACTGAAATCATATGCCCTTAATAGGGTTAAGATGAAAATTCATATACACTAAATATACAAAACTAAGGAAATTCCCAAATTTTTACACTTTTAGTTTCATTAATTAAGGGTATGATACATATCAACCAAACCATTTCATTATCACATCACCACAGTATGAATCTCTATGCATGAGTGGATGAAGTGTGTCAGGTGCGCTGAAGAAAAATTCCTACCAGTAAAATAAATAGCCCTGTTGTGCTCGCATACTCTTAATGACAATAAAAGTGTAAAAATTTGGGAATTTCCTTGCTTTTGTACATTTAGTGTATATGAATTTTCATCTTAACCCTATTAAGGGCATATGATTTCAATATACTGGCATTTTTCATGTACATGTGTTTATATGTATGCCTGTATATCTATGTGTGTGATCCAATCCATAATCCAAGAAGTGATCCTCCCTGGCATTTCATTACAATTCATCAAATTTCACAATTCTGTTTTTGCAGATATATATTCTCTCGCTAAGAGAGAGAGAGAGAGAGAGAGAGAGAGAGAAGGGGAGGGGAGAGAAAGAGAGACAAAACAAAATAAGATGGCTGCTGCATTTGTACACCTACAACACGCATGCGTAAAAGATACATGAGTCTATTCTATTATCTTTATTTTTAACAATCCCAAAATGAACGGTTACGATTTTTTTTCATCATATTTCTCACACCTGCCTTGAAACTATTAGAAAAAGAACAAATAGCTTCCTAGGGGCAATTCGCGTGTAAATGGGTTGGATCAACTAAGATGCTTTCAGCGAAGAAGCTAAAGTCTTTAGGCTTTAAAATAAATACAATAAACTCGAGAACTGAGCTCACATTTAGTCTCCTAACACCCCCTTCAAAAAAGAGAGATGGATAACGAATGTCGTAGGGGAAAAATCCTATATTAAAAACAAAAGAAAAGCCACCAGCGTTCAACCACAATGTTTTGTTTAACAAATATGATTATAGCGTCTTTCTTTATTATCATTCAGTTTAGAATAAAACCCTCCAAGAAACGGGAGACAACATATACATGATATAAGAGACTTTCATATCATTCACACACACTCAGACATACACCCCCCATATATATATATATATATATATATATATATATATATATATATATATATATATATATATATATATTCATTGTTACATCTGTTGAGACTCGAAGGTATTGAAGGAAATGCATTATCGTGTCAGTGTTACGCTAGGGAAATTGATTGTTTAACTTTTTATTGATATACGTATTCAATAAAAGAATAGCATTTCTTTGTTAAAGAAAATGTAAAAACGAAACGCAGATTTTATCAACATCGCTTCATGGTTAGCGAACCGGTTTCGTCCATTTTTAGTGATATATTTTGGGAAGGTAAGCATTGAAGGTTAGGGAATGTTACCAAAAAGGCTTGAGTCCAAGATAAGTTTTAGTCTGAACGCAAATAAGGCATTGCGCGATTTAGTCAGGAGAATTAGCTGACAGTAATATATATATATATATATATATATATATATATATATATATATATATGTATATATATATATATATATATATATATATATATATATATATATATATATATATATATATATGTTTCGCTGTATCATAAAGTATCGAGACTAGTACCGATCCCAAGCCAGGAATCGAACCTTCAACGATCTAGTGGATAGTCGGCAACACTCATCACTGTGCTATTGGATCGGCGCTCGTTAATGATATCTACAATGTATTTATATACACATTGACCGTCACTTTCACTGTGCTCAATTTGTTTATTTACAAGCAAAGAATAATACCATTTAACGACAGTACTCTACTTGAGAAGATGGGCTTTTATATATATATATATATATATATATATATATATATATATATATATATATATATATATATATATATATATAATGGCAATAATATAAATATGCATATAAATGTATTATTATAGAGATCTCTCCTATTCCATCCATGTATGGTCTTTTCATGACTCTAGAAATAGCTTTGTTTTGACCAATCAGCAAAGTGAGAAAGCAGCCTCTGTCAACCTATTACATCTTTACTTTCTGTTAAAACAATTTATTGTTATCTGTCTTCTGTGCGTGTTGCTTCTTTCTCTCCTTTCAGGTCACAACACTGACAACGAATATTTGAACTTATGTCGGATACAGCATTACCTTTATTACAACATCACCTTTATTACAACATTACCTTTATTAAAACATTACCTTTATTACAACACCTTGATTACAACATTACCTTTATTACAACATTACCTTTATTACAACATTACCTTTATTACAACACCTTTATTACAACATTACCTTTATTACAGCAATACTTTTATTACAACATTACCTTAACTACAACACCTTTTTTAGAACATTACCTTTATTACAACATTACCTTTATTACAACACCTTTATTACAACATTACCTTTATTACAGCAATACTTTTATTACAACATTACCTTAACTACAACACCTTTTTTAGAACATTACCTTTATTACAACATTACCTTTATTACAACACCTTTATTACAACACCTTTATTACAACATTACCTCTATTACAACATTACCTTTATTACAACATTACCTTTATTAGAACATTACCTTTATTACAACACCTTTAGTAGAACATTACCTTTATTACAACACCTTTATTACAAAATTATCTTTATTACAACATTATCTTTATTACTGGCGACGTTGTATTTTCGAAATTGACTTCTGTTGAATTACCGCAAAACTTGTTAATTATTACAAAATTCAGAGCCAATGTGCATAGAATATTTATAATTCTACCCTATTGATATATTGTTATAGTGACTTACCCTATTTCGTCACTGTATGGCCTCTTCCTGGCCCTATGAATAGATTCGTTATTATCAATCAGTACAGATGAGAAGCGAAGTGAGGAAGCAGCTTTTATCAACCCATTACCTCTGTACTTTCTGTTAATGCAATTTCTTGTTAATTACATTCTGTTTGTGTTATTTCTTTCGGAACTTTAAGGCAACCACACACACACACACACACATACACACACACACACATATATATATATATGTTTTGAGGTACGAAATTTATAAATGGCTTTGAATAAAAGCGGAATTTTGTTTGTCTCCGTACATGTGGTCTCGAGATCTCTTTCGTCCACTATTTGATCAGAAGAAATCGTTGGAATACAACAAAATATGAAATAAATTATCAAGAAAAAACAAGAATGTGGAAATTAACAGCATAAAGCTTTAAGTTTCACTATGGACGTTGAGGAGAACAATTCTCTGACGTATTTAGATGTCTTTATTCAGAAATCCAGAGTAAGGTTCCTAATTAGCGTTTATCGCAAACCCACATTTACGGGTCTCTACTTAAATTGGTGCTCTTTTGTACCAACATCTATGAAGTTAAGATTGATTCATACCTTAGTGCACCGACCCCTCTTGATTTGTTCTCCCAACAGATTTCACTCGGAATTTGATAAGATAAGGGAAATCCTTATCAGCAACGGTTATCCGGAAGACTTAATCTCGGACTGTATCAGAAGCTGCCTGAACGAAGTTGTATGCAACGCTGAACTGCCTTAGAAGTTCAATTCCGGATTTTCCGTCGATGTTTAATCCTGAAGCTATTCCCATGTGTGGGTATGCCACAAGGGAGCGGAGGTTGTAAATCAGGGGTTTATCTTCCCCAAGATTGGCTGTTTTCCAAGGTCTTGTAATCCTATAATAAAATTAAAGGAACTGCTCTTTAACAACACCGCTACGATCTACGGCAAATCTTAACTCGAACGTTTTCTCACAGTTGTGAAAAATTCAACTGCCGCCTTGCATTTCTTCTTTATTATCGCCCAAGGATGGCGAATTCCATCTACTCGAACCAAATTACAAAAACAACAAATATCCGAAATTAATACGGTATCAAATCAACTCTCGAAATTATTCACACCTTAAGAACTCCTTAACCTAATCAAGGTGTTATTGCTTCAATAGGCGTGTAAAACTTGATTACCAACGTAGCTGTAAAATAATCTATGGATATGATTTTAAATAATATCTATAAAACCCTAATATCTCCCCCTCAATTTGAATTCCAACACCTTTCGTAAAATTCTTCTAGCCCGCACTATTGAAGTTCCATTCTATGACCATCACGGCAATATTACCATACAAAAAGATGGCGTCGCTATCGGTTAAGTTTTGGGTCCCATGATGTCGCTTGCCCGTCAAAAAATAAGGCTGGATTCTTACCCATCGATTCGCCTTAACCTTGGACTCCACGAACCATTCCTTCCAAATTTCCCACTACGGATAAAAATCACACTTAATGATCATCACCCCTTCTCATATCCTGGATATCATAAAATAACCTTGACACCCTCAAAGCATGTTGACTTGATCTTATACCTGCTATAGTAATACAAAATGCTCTTCTGAGCTGGCCCGAATACTGTCCAAACTTTATAGCAAATGCCTTGCCGAATCTTGCTTCGCTGATAGCTGGAAAAAAATGCTACTATGGTACCAGTTTTCAAGGACTTTAGCAAATGAACTGACCCGCAAAATTATCGACCCATAAGTCCCCTCCCGCTCATCGCTAAAATCTTCAAACCATTAATCTATCTAGCGATAGTTCACCATCTCGAAAATACTTAACTTCTTTCTGACAAACCGTATACATTTAGGCAATATCATTCTACCACGGATATCTTAACGATCATCTCTGAAGGCATATACGATACACTGGATAAGGCAGGTGAAACTGGGGCGGTAGCACTTGATAGATCTAAAACATTTGACAAAGTGTAGCATGAAGGTCTCATTAGGAAAATTTAATTCTTCGGTATTACTGGACGAATATTTAATATAATCAGATCCTTCTAAGCTAAAATGAAGATCCAGGTCATCCTCGTTGGCCGTACATATAAACAACATGTATTCGTTTCGCAACTACGCAACTACGGCAGTTGATTAACACACGCACGTCGGACGTCTAATCACACTGATGCAGTTGATAGACACTCCTTTGATCTTCTGAACATACTCCTTTTATTGTCCAAGTGTTCATCATCAGCCAATCGGTGGTCAGAAAAACAGTCACGTGAGGCCTGACGTCATCGCTCAATAATCGTACAAAAAACCACAGCCGCCATTAATTTAATTTCCGCCCTCCCCGCGATCATCCCAGCAGGTAAGACAACACGCGCAAACACGTGGTCGCTTTCTTCCTTCATTCTGTTCGACTTTACACTCCCCTCTGGTCTCAAGATCACACATGCGGCATTGCGGCCGCGGTCGTTTGTTACGGGCACTCCTACGGAGGGGGATTAGCTGGACTTCTTCATCTTCATCAGAGCTCTCAGGAGGGGTAACAGATCTGTCGCCATTAACGTTGCCAGCAGTCCTTCCATCAAGCTGGGCTCCATCGTCATTGGGGCTTTCAGAAGTGGCGCTGGAACTATCGCCATCTGTGCTGAGGGTCTCAGCCATGTCATCACGGCAATGGGGCATAGGTCGGATCCACATTTCATCATTGGATGATTCATCACTTTCGCTGTTCGATATTTGGTTTGTATCAAGGGCGGGCCGGACATCCTTCACATGCCGTGGAGTACCATCAACCAGCACAGCCTGCTCACTAATTATGCCGGTGATCCGTCCTCTTCTGAAACTGGTCGTACATCGGTTACTGGGAGGCCTTACCCAAACGGCGTCCCCCAACTTGTACCGTCTTTGCGTCCTCTTCTGATTAGGCAGGCAGGCGTCAATGCTCTTAACACGCACTCGATAGCAATGTATCGCATTAGCAGGTGCACTTTCAGCAGTCGCGTCATCCTTTGGTGTCGTATTGTACCTATATACTGCCTCTGCAATCGTACATTGCTTCCTTGCTGCTATCCTCTTCACACTTTGGTGGTACCGCTCCGCTATACCGTTGCCACTCGGTACATATGCACACCTGTGTCTAAGCCTGATCCCCCACTCGTCTACAAAACGCCTGAATTCTCCGCCGCAAAAGGCTGTGTCGTTGTCAGTGAGAATCTCTTCAGGTGGCCCCCGCTCGTAAAATATGGACTCTAATTGACGGATGACACTAGCCGAGTCCTGTCTTGTTAATAATCGCCAGATCGCAAACCTCGTTGGTCCGCAATCGATCAGTGTGAGGAAGTGCTGACCACCATAATGGGTTATGTCCATGCCCAGTCGGCTCCAATTCTCGTCGACTTCCAGCCGACCTTTCTGCTATTTGGTGGGAGCAGGGTCGATTGACTGGCATATTTGGCATTCCTTGACCACTGCTTCTACTTTGCTTTTGGACACTGACGGGTTGGTTAAGCGTACGAAATAATACGTCCGTCTCACTCCGGGGTGTCCACTGTCATGGTGTACCTTCTTGATTTTATCCGTCTCCTCAACAGAGGCAGCACATAAAGACCCTGGTTCGGCTTCTTTCTTCATTGCACGAACCATCTCTGGGGCACACGGGTAAGTCTATCGGCAAGATTGCAGGTTGAAGTGACAAGCACCGCATTCACCGATAGGTCGTACTCTTCCACCAACTTCCTTATTGTCTCCAACCTTCGTCTGATTAGCATTTCGGTAGCCGCCTTGGTGCGCACTCTCGCTTTGCCTGTTAGTGTGTCAAGTATCCAGTGGTATACGCACAGCGAATCTGTGTGTATGCATAATTCTTTGACTTTCCACTGGAGTGCCAAGTTTATTCCTTTTGTTACCGCATCCAACTCCGCCAGGTTGATGTGAGCAGCATCATCCATTGGTCGCAACCAGCAGGCGTCCTCAATCACGGACCCGTTCATCTCCAATAGCGCCCCGATCGCGAGGGAGCTCGCATCCACCCACACATTTAGCCTGTCTCCCTGGACGCACCAATCTCCTTTAGCGGGGTCCTCCTGCTCGACTCTTGTGATGGTCTCCTTCACCATGCGCCGCAACAAATTGTCCACCGTTTCGTCATCCCAACCTTTGGTAACTGCACTCGCCCTCCTCTTCATGATGGCTGTCGCGGCCCGAGTCCATCCACCTACTGGTAGGTGTCCCTTCAGTTTTCCACACAGGGAAAATATAGCCCGCCTCGTAAGGACATGGGGCACTTCAGGAAATGCAGTTCCGCGCCCCCACTTCAAGGTCCCTCGCTCCTGTTGAACGCTCAACCCTAAGACACGAGCGCCATCCTCCAAGCGTTCTGGATCCTTACACATCAGTCCAAGTTCGGCTAGCTTGGCCCTCACACGTGTTGACAGCACAATGTCTTCATCCACGTATATGTCGTCAAGGTATGATGATGTCCCTTCTTTTACGGTCTTATCCTGTGACAATGCAGCAAAGACAATCGTCTTCATTATTTGGGGCGCAACGTTCAGCCCAAAGCCCAGTCTTGTGAGGCAATACCTCCTACCGGCAAACACTACCGTCTGAAACGGCCACATTGTCTCGTTAACTCGGACCTGCAGATATGCCCTTCTCAGATCCAACAGGGACACATTAGAACCCAGCTGGCGCCACTCTCGTAGTTTGCTAGCACACACGTCAGCATCAGCTGTAAACGCATCGACATGCGAGTTCAGTTCTCGGTAGTCCATTACCGGCCTGACTTTGGCTTTGTTGTGCTGAGCGACCGCCATTAATGGGATCAGACCCTTAGGAGGTCCAAGTTTTTTGTATGGGTAGGGAATCAGCCAGCCATCCTCGATCCATTTGCGAAGTTCCTCTTCGTACGCGGGCCTCATGTGGTCGGGCACATGGTATTCAGTTATTCCATTCTGCAGTTTGGCTGGTTCACTGATTTTCGACCACTTCCATGAGGCAGTCCAAACTCTCTTTTGCTCGTCAAATTCGACGCTGAAGTCTGGTTGGTCGATCCTTAGCGCAGCACACACTGGGGCTTTCTCCTGAAAATGTACCGCCCCTGTCACCGTTATATGGACACCACCAAGGGCTCTGATGGCATCATATCCTAGGAGCAGGTCAAAACTCAGGGTTTTTTCGAGCACTACCAGCGCCTCTAGGTTAGCGGAGCTTCCATTTTTCGTCCGTATAGTTACATTGCCCACGCCGCAACATGTGCGCGTCTCTCCACTGATGGTAGTCACTCTGACGTTCTTCTTTCTCCAAATGTGGCAGAGATCTGCACATACGATAGTGCGGGAGCACCCGGAATCGAGGAGTGCTGAGCACAGTGTTTCGTTGATATATATCGGGATGATCGGCAGCGTCTCATTTAATTTCTGCGTGGGGAAGAGGTCGACGCTGACACCTTGTCCCCGGTTCCGTTTCCCGGACAGTCTTGAGCTATATGGCCAGCTTCCTTACACCGGTAGCAGCGAACAGCCATTGCTTGTTGCCGGCAGTTCCTTGCGATGTGGCCCTGTCCATTGCATCTGTAGCATACGATTCCACCACGTGGACCGGGTCCTTGATACGGTTTCTTATCATTCGGTGTGGACTGAGCAGCAGCACTTACTGGTTCCCTCATTTCGGAGTAATTCTTCATTACAGTCCTGGCCCGATCTACTAGGTCATTAAGGGGCAGCGAATCGGCACTTGAGCTAGCTCGTAGTAGTTGCTTCGCTCCTGTTGGGAGTCCCGCTAGGAATTTGCATGCTAAGGCCCGCTCAGGCAGTCCACAAAACAACACTGTCAACTTCGTCAGCTCTGCCAAGTACACGTCGACCGTTTCGCCCGGACGTAAGGTCCTTGCCTCAAGTTGCTCCCAAGCAGTGGTGGGGTCAATCGCAAACGCCTTGAACAGTGCCACCTTGATTTTCTCGTAGTCCTGTTTGCCCTCATGGCTGAGCTGTTGATACACCGCAAAGGCGCCGCCGGACAAGCGCAGAGAAACATGTTCGAGGTTTTTTACGCCAGACAAAAGGCAATGTAATTCCACCTTTTCAACCCAGTCAATTACCGGGTTCGATCCATCAAACTCTGGTATTAATTTGAGGTCAATTTTTCCCCCATTTCGCCGAAATAGCTTGTATTCGTTTCGCAACTACGCAACTACGGCAGTTGATTAACACACGCACGTCGGACGTCTAATCACACTGATGCAGTTGATAGACACTCCTTTGATCTTCTGAACATACTCCTTTTATTGTCCAAGTGTTCATCACCAGCCAATCGGTGGTCAGAAAAACAGTCACGTGAGGCCTGACGTCATCGCTCAATAATCGTACAAAAAACCACAGCCGCCATTAATTTAATTTCCGCCCTCCCCGCGATCATCCCAGCAGGTAAGACAACACGCGCAAACACGTGGTCGCTTTCTTCCTTCATTCTGTTCGACTTTACACAACACCACATTAATGTGGGTGTGTCCCAGGTTCGATCTTTCTACTTTTATTATTTGTTATTTTTATAAACTACCTCCCTGGTGCAATCGCATCCGAGATGGGTATCTTTGCTGATGACATCACGCTCTATTGTCGACACGAGGGAAATATTATGCACACATATCCAAGGAAATTGCTGAACCCTTAGAAAATGGCCCGCAGTGGATGAACTCATAAATGGAAGGTTACATTTAATGCTACTAAGACAAAGATCCTTTCATTTAACAATTATAAGACACCTTATCAACTACCGATTGCCATGGCAGATAGCACCTTTCTCGAAAGTGCAACAGTCAAACTCCTCGGCATAACATTCACAGGTTACTTGAATTGGAATAAATACTGCCAAGTCTGCTGCAAAGAAGGTAGGCTCCCTCTACCGGGATAGAAAACTTTTCACACCTGCCAATATCCTATATTTCTATAAAGCCACATTTTGCCAATTATTATTGCCACATCAAAGCTGGTTCAGCAACAACTATCCCCCTCTTGGACAGGGCTACAAAAGAGTTTGTAACCTAAGAGGCCTAATACTGTATAACAATCTCTAGCCTCTGTCTTATCGACGCAATTTTGAATCCATGTGCTTATTTTCAAAATATTTCAACGGAATGTGCTCAGACGAATCTGCTTCACTTGTGCCCGGTCAATGTAAATACCCCCAACCAACCTGACATACAGAAAATTCACACTTCTTTCAATGAAGAGATCCCTAGATGCTGGAAGGCTTTCTACTCTGATAGCTTTTGTCTTTAAACTGCTTTCCTTTGGAATAACCTCCCGGCTCTCTGTTTCCCCAATTGTACCAACATGAATACATTTAAATGCAATGTGAACGAGTATTTCGCTGCATAATTCTCCACTTAGGATCCCCCTATAAATCTGTCTCCTAATTCACAGTACATCTCTTACGTCTCAGTGGCAGTGTGCCTTGTTTCTGAGTGATAAAAAGTACAATGTCAAACATTGAAAACAAACTATTTAACCTTATTAAAAAACAGCAATCGAATTACGATATGTTGATGATATTTTAATACTCACTAACATATTAATGAAATTACCACATTACAAGCGACTTTCCCCCAAGAAAACTCTGTTTACAAATTTACGGATGAACTAAACAAAGACAATAATATCCGCTTCTTAAATACTGTAAAAGATAAAATAAAGAATTCTCCACAACAACGTGTAAAAATCTACAACTTAAAACTCTTGTACGCTTAACTATGACAACGAATCACCTTTTCAATACAAAACCGACATTATCAAAAACCTATTATGCAGTGCTGAACGAATCTCCTTCTCGCCAACTATTTTTCAACACTAACTTTAAAATATTAAACAGACTCTAATCAATAATGGTTTTGCCAACTACATTAGAGATGCACAAAGTCGACATTTTAATAAAAATGGCTAGCAAAATATTAATAAAATTATCCCACTCGACTCGATAAATACATAACATTATTTTATTAGAATCACTGTAGGACTTCGCTGTACATGTAGCAACGTTCCCATGGCGTTTTATTCGGCAACGAAGCATTTCCCTCTCTTCGTTAACTTTTGGAGGTGGTTTCAATCAACAATTATTTTATTTCGGAAGATCCACCATGTTGTTTAGCACCAGGCAGGTGGCTTAATTTCAATCAACGCTTATTTTATTTTCGACAATCAATCATGTTATGTTGTTTTTCTTTTCAACCAGGTGCGTATCCGTGTCAAGTGCATCTATTCCTGTCAAATGACGTTTTTAGTACAGTATCGGACCAACCCACTGATTATCTATGCTATGCAACAAAATTTGAAATAGCATTTTTATCGTTTAACGCTCGCATTTGAAGGACTCTTCTTTCTCTAAGATGCTCTGTCCGTCCGTCAGTCTGTCACGCTTAATTTAGAAAAAGAATTTTCATGAGATACTAACGCTTAAATTTGAGGTACTGATATCGATCCTAACCCAGTTTTCGTGAGGTTCGACTCGGAAGCGTTCGGCTGTCCTACGCAAACGCCCGAGTGTTGACGAGCCGAATGGTACCAGACGACAATTTTGATACGGTGCTGCGTCCTATGATTGTAAGTTATATTTCCAAGAAATTTTCTAAAAGAAACAACAAAAAACAAACAAAACAAGCAAAACATAGCGAAGTTACTGTTATCAAATAAATATATATTTTTTTTATTTTGATACGTTGCTGCGTCCTATAATTTTTTGTTATAGTTGCAAGAAATTTTTTAAACAACAAAACAAATAAAACAAGCAAAACAAAGCGAAATTACTGTTATCAAATAAATATGTTTAACCCTAAACCCAACCCTAACCCTAAACCCTAACCCTAACCCTAACAACAACAAAAAAACAAAACAAGCAGAACATTATTATCATAGAACGCAGCACCGTATCAAAATTGTCGTCTGGTACAAATCGGCTCGTCAACTCTCGGGCGTTTGCGTAGGACAGCCGAACGCTTTCGAGTCGAACCTCACGAAAACTGGGTCAGGATCGATATCAGTACCAAATTTGAAATAGTCTCTTCAGTTCAGAATAGACTTTTCATTGCTAAATGCGCAAATTGAATGTACGGTTCTTAATTTAGATGCGACTAAACGTCTCTATAAGAGTCTTTGTAAGGAACGGTATGATACACTAATATTTTAAATGTCGTTTTGTTTTGTTTTGCCTACTTAAGAGCATCTCAATCAATAAACGTTCAAACTGATTAGTCGCATCTTATTTTAGATGCGTTCAAGTCTGTCTTTAAGAAGTATTGTTTGTCTGTCACATTCCAACGATAAACGCGGAGATTGATTTTATGAAAAAACAATCGGATCTCAAAATTGAAAGATCATTTTGTTTAATTGTCTTCGAAAAATGGAAGAGAAAAAAAGATAATACAAATCCTGTTTTATTCAATCGTTTGCTTGAGACTTCGTTTTCATTGTTTATGAAGAAAATGTCGGATCACTTTATCGTAAAATGGACTGAATAGTAAAAGTGTATTGTGGCTTTTTTAAATACTTGTTTTCCCCTTCTAAAAAAATTCATGAGATTTTTTTTTATAATTCATTATTTTTTTTGTCGAATATGTTTCTTCAAATGACAAATACAACGACATTGGTGGATTCTTATTCATTTATTGAAGTTTTTAATATCTATTCAGAATATTTACGTAAAAAAAAATGCTTCAAGACTGCAGAGAATTGACGCCATTTTTTCATCGTGATTAAAACAGGAATTTTACCGACAAAAGTCGAAACGGTGTGTGGTCACGTGATACGAACTGAGAACCAAGGGCGGGAAGAGCTAGAGTTTTTGTTTTATTGTATTAGATCTTATGTATGAATGGTTTTCTCTTTCTCTATCTTCCATACTCCCCCTCTCTTCTCTCTCATTCTTTGTATTCCCCTCTCTCCCACTCTCACATACACAGATATGCACATATACACACACTATACATGCAGACATGAAACTACACAAATGTAGAAACATACACGCACATACACGTTTATACATTGCAACACACACACGTTTACGCATACACAACTCTTACACACATGCGCACGCTAAGTTCAGATATTTAATGGTTTCTCTTATGTGACAAATAATCTTCGGGTGGTCGGGCACGGATTCCGTTGCTGGTGTGCAAGAAAGAGGAAACGTTTCTCACGAAGCGAAGCACAAGAAACGGACATTTGTATGATACGGCCATTCAATCTGTGCGTTTATCGCTAAAAATGCTATTTTATATTTAAGCGTGACAGACCGACGAAAGTAAAACCACAAAATAAAAAACGAGGATATGCTCACCGTATAAAAAATTACATTTAATTTTTTTTGTTATTATTGGAGCCTTGTGATACTACTCCAAAATATAAAAATAAGATTGTAGTTTTTTAGGCGATTACATGTGCACAGCCTAAAAAGTAGGTGGTAAAAAGAAATACAAAAACAACAATATTTTAGACTTAAAAGTGGAACATAACTTTCGCATGTTATTTTTTACGCAAAATGATCACCCACTCCCGGACCAAATAACGTTTTTAAGAACCCGTGTTTAAAAAACGCCATCTGGTCAAAAAGTAGGTAATCATCATAGCTTATTCACCTGAAAAGGTCGGAGGTTACATCAGTCGAAACGTTAAACATTTAACAACCAATATCAGAATAGTAGTCAGAACAATCTAAATAAAACAAAAGAAATGTGTTTCTGTGCTTAAGATATTCAACTTACGTCTTAGTTTTTCTTCCAGTAGAACTTTTATTTTCTATTTTCTTTTTCAAATTTTTAAAATGTGATTTCATAACAAGGTTGGCTATTTTAGGATAAAACATGTACGAAGTCTCCACTCGAAACCATAAAAATAATAAGCCGAAGGATTATTTGAAACAAAGTTGCTTAGGTAATTTGTAAAACGCAATATTATGACGTTAATCAACGGACAATGTTCAATGATAAAACTAGTAATCAAATAGTATGCAATATAGGTCAAATAATTCATGTTATAAATATCATATCGGAAATGGAAACAAAGTTACAATGATGTAGGGCTTACGTCGTCGTTTATTTTAAAAAGACAAAAAGAAGAACAGATGGGCACACACACCAGATCGGGTGATATGGGTTTGCGCAGAATAGCCAGTTGAACGTATGAAGACATGCATACTGGACTGTTGTAGTTGAAAACTTTGAACTGTGATGGGAAAAAAGAAATAACTGTTTGAATCGGTTGAATAAATATCAAAAATATATTTCTTAAAAGCAACAACAGTTTGGTTCTTGATTAGTTTCCTTCGTATCTCAGAATTGGACAACAGCGGAGAAACAATCAAAAGGAAATCATTCATCAAGTATTAAGACGTACAGGAAGTTAATTTCATTTCGGGATCTGAGTAATCGCCCTGGCATCGTTTTAATTTTATAATCAAGGAAGAATTATAATCTCTCACCATCAATCACGTAACATTTTTTTTCAAATATTTCTCACGTGGTTTTTTGAAAGATTGTAAGTATAAATAGCTATTCAAGAATATATCCTCTCTCTTTTTCACCCCCCTATCTTTTATCTAGGATTTTTCCACAAACAATTTCATGATATTTAAATAGCAAATCACTTTCTTATAATTTGAAACATAGAACGAATGTCAATTCGACAAAAAGCATTAGTTTTTTTTTATTGATGATTAATTAAAATTGATATTCAATAATTTGTTGCATTCTCATCTTTTATCTTGCCGACATCTGTAATTGTGCCTCCCCCCTGGGAAAGAAAATAATCGCATGTGGGAGTTTAGATATTTGAATTCTTCTTGGTTGATGGGTCGCAGTATCCTGTGTACATTAACCTCTCATCCGTGGAGTTTGACTTGATTCGAAACAACCCTTTACACGTCTGGTTCTATTGATGTCAACCGCTGGAAAATAGACCGTATCGTCTCCTTATCATGTGACGTCACACTCACACGTGTTATCATCAAATCTCGTTACCTCGTATAATGTAACCCCTTGTTCATGTCTTTCTTTTCGATGATCGTTAAAAGCATGTAATATAGACACCAGAATAATATATTCCTTCTTTGTCTCCATCTACGTATACATTTACAATATTTTTGGATTATATAAAGACAAACTGCATATCTCGAATGGCGTCTGTCGTCAATTACGACACATGACGCCCCCTAAAAGCTTACAGCAATTCATATATATTATCTCTTCTGTGGCAGGCTTGAATATAGTCTTTTATCGGATGACGTATGCAGTAAAGGAGCTAGTTGACAAACTAGTTAGTTTATCTGCCCCACACATATGCAAAGTTAGACACAAGGTCAGTTTATGATAGAAATCAAGCTCACCTTAAAAAGAAGCATTCTGGATCAATGTAAAATTAGCCATGATCGGCCTTGTCGGCATTCTTCGGTATCAGAGCCTCGGGCGATCGATCATTGAGGTAATGCCTGAAAGGTGGCCTCTTGAGACCGAACAAAACATGTACTACACATTGATTATGTATGGAAGACCAGATAGTACCAGGAGATAACCGAAAGTAGTTGCCATGATAAAGCAAGACTTGGTCTTCTACTGCAATACATATACAGCATGTCCCAAAGCGTAGAAAAGGTTTCTTGTGATCCATATAGAATGATAAATTTACCTTTTTATGGCATATAGCTAAAGCTAACAAAGTTCAAATCAAGTAGTTTTATTCAAAAGATGGTTTAATTTTTAAAAATTTAAATCCATTCATAATTTGGACTTAGGAATTATCTTTTGAGGGTGCCAGTATAGATGTGAAGATGACAGTTGATTACGTTTGATGCTATTTTGAAATGGAAACTCTCTTACTGTAACCATAAAATAAAACAACACAAGAATAAGCTAGTAAAGAATGTATACTCCTGTTCTGTGTTGATTTGATGATTTGAAGCACTTTGAGAATATGTTGGAAAATTCTTCAAACCTTGAAAGTTTGTTTAATACATACATTTTTGAATACTTAGTGAATCGAACGTTTCGATCAGACTTTTTTTTCTTCAAAATATATTGAACGGAAATCGGAGCTAACTTTTTACCCTTTGTTCTGGGACAATATTTGAAGGGAGTATTTCTTGTTGTTTTAATAACGCATATGTATTTATATATCTGTTAGTGTGTGGTAAGCGGGGAGGTGTTCCGAGACGTATATTGTCCTGTGAGAGATGGGCTCCTTAACCTTTGTAAAGACGTATTTATCTAGAAAGAGAATTTTGATGTAACATTCGCCTTCACTATTAAGCCGGACATTTTTCATCCGCTAGTCTATTGGTATTGCTGCTGCGACTAGTTTCTGAGTTGTGCAAACCGAATATGACTATTATTCCATCCATCGTGGAGCCAATATACTTCTCATAATGGCTAATCTTTGGATTTTGCCAGCGATGGTCATACTCATCTCACTAGTCGACAACGTTATGATAAACGTGTGTCGTCGCTGCCTCTTCTGTACTATTACATAATTATGTTTGTTCGTCTGTAGCTTACGCCACCGCACCCAAACTTATATTTCCCAGCCTATTCTATCTATATTCTACCTACCCAATTTCCAAACCCCATCTACTACTGAAGATAACCTCCCAACTCGTCTGAATATGACAGAAAACTGTATCCATTGCATTTGGGAGCTTTGGCGACACACCTCTAAGATGACACAACTTCCAGGTTCAATCTGGCCTGCAGTGGTAGAACCCGTCCAAGCCCTATTCATGGGTTAAATAAAAGCTACAGTTGGCGGAATATTTATTTACAAAATACCTACTGGAGAAACATTGAATGCTTACTAGACACTGCCCTTGAGTGTCTAAGGTACCTCTATTCAGGTTTTTTTAGGACAACCTGGCATGAGGATACTTCCCCTACAAGTAAACACTGCCCAAATATCAAAATAACATAGTATTCGAAGCCCAAGCAAGACCCCTTCTGTATAACTACCCCACACTAGCTTATACGAGAAATGGTGCACCTTCTCCAAGTGATGTTGCCTCTAGTAAAAGCACTAAGCTAGATACTCCACCAGACTAGATGAATTCTAATCCTTGAATCCGGTAAGACGAAGAGACCACAATAAAGATATACTATGACATAGTTAACTGGTCAATTGGAGAGATGAAAATTGTTTTTCTTGACTTGTTTACTGTCTTAGCGTTTGAGAGGTAGACTCTAATGGAACACTCGAATATCAAGGTGTCTCATGTCGAGGTCAAGTGTTAGCCCAGGAAGGGTCCCCTTGATTTATGAGAATTTCGACTAGAGTAGAATGAAAACACATCAACACATTTTTTAAATAAAAGTCAATAGTCATCGTGTTAGAGATTCGACTTGTTTTTATTCTTGTTTGACGCACTCCCATAATGGCATAGCCATAAAGCAATCATATGTGAAGCATAAGTACGGTTTCAGCATCAACTGACCAAACGACAGTTAATATGCCGCAAAGCCCAACAAGCAACTAACCAACATACTTATATTGACGCTTTCGTCGTGCACCTTGTGAGAAAACATCTTATTTCATTATTCAATTGTATCGATTTGCCAGACGTGACTCTAGTTGTAGCCGGCGGGAGAAAATGTTAATACCTGGAGGGGGAAGGGTTTTTATGGTTGTTCAGCGTATAGTTAAACGTTGTTTAATGCGTGTTGGAGTATGTGTGAGTGAGTGTTGGAGTATGTGTGAGTAAGTGTTTGTGTGCACATATGCATGCAACTATTCGTGTGTGGATGCATGATTGAGTTAGGATACGTATATTTTTATCTGGAAAATGTTTTATATTTTTGTTTTTCCTCCAATCTACGCATGTGTAGTACGCGTGTTTCTTCTTTTCTCGGCACTTTGCCATCGTGCAATTGTTGATCTCAGCGCTTTTTTTACTCTTAATTCGTGACGACGTTACATATAAAATTAGACATTAAATTTCATCACATCGTCGGATTGGTTTCGCTTCTTTAGATGCGTTTTCACATCTCTTTGATAGACTTTGTCGGTCCATCAGTCTGACGCGCTTAAGTTTAAGATAGCAGTTTCATCGCTAAACGCAAATATTTAATAGACGCATCTGATTATAGATGCGTTCAAGATTCTCTATAAACTTCTTTGAAATAACCTCTGAATCTTTCGAGTTTTTAGGCCATATGAATATGTATTTATGAAGTAATTTGTTTACATTTATTTTTCGATTAATAAGGGAGATAACTCAATCAGCTTTTAATCATGGATTATCGCCCTTACATTTATTATTGATTTTTTTTTGTTATGGTTACTTGTAAAATTAACGAAGGAACGCACCTGGAAAATGACTCGAGCGATTAAAAAAGATTTAATAAGTTAATTTAAATAGTGATTAAATTAAACATTTTAATGTGTACTAATTCTCGTCTTATAGGCGTAATTATTTGATTATTTTAAAACCTCAAGACCATCATAAGGTTATAGTACATCGCACATCAGTTGTGGATAGAAAATGTTATATTTAGTAACCCATTCACTTATTGCATAGTATATTCTTTAAAAGAACATAAAACATCGCTCTTGAGATATCAGCCTGTTGTTTTGGTAATGTATATGTTTTTCCTTTTAAATTTATAGTTACACACAACTAAGACTTTCATAGATTCATTTAACCTCTGCATTTTCATACTTGGCTCTCCTTAATGCCATGTGGTTTCGTATCTCTACACTTTGAAATCATTCTCTTTTCGATTTATCTCTATCAATGATATATATATAATGATTATTATTTGTATCTTCATAAAGACATTTTTTATAAACTTTTTTTGTTAACTTTCAGCCAATTACCTATTACCTCTTCTGGCAGTTTCTTCTGGGCAATATTGTGCATATTTTTACATGGCTTCACTTCATAAAATAAGATGGCTTCCATTTCTGTGTAGCGTTTTCTTTGTTTGTCCTCGGTAGAAAAATGTAATCAATGTGAGTTGTCTTTTTGTGCTTTTTGTTTGCTGCCTTTTTATATATCTTTTCTGAACGTGAACGTTTTGGTTTCTGAGGAGTCCATAGATGAAATATCTAGGATAGTATACTACTTCGTATGCGAACCAAACGGTCCATAAAATGTACTTGTTTTCAAAGAATGATCAGTAAAATAAATAAAATCTTGGTCACTGAAATGTTGTCTAATATTTTCTATTTATATATGCCCTGTTGTTATGTATTAACAAGCATCGAGCTTTTACTTTGAAAAGGTTAATATATAAAAAATAGAAACTATATGTAAAATCTTATATATATATATATATAGTCTCAGAAGTTTAACTATATAAAAAAAACAAAAAAAAACTTATAGTCTCAAGTCTTCCAGTGGAAAATCATTCATGTAAGTCAATTTATTTTTTACAGTTATTATATTAGTTAGTTTCTAACACTATTTTAAGGGATCATCATATATATATATATATATATATATATATATATATATATATATACTCGCGAACAGTTTCTGACAGAAATATTGGCTTTTCTGTGTAGTTAAGGCTGTATCATTTCAGCATCCATAATGGCAAAAGCATTAGTCCACAAAACCACCAATTAGACACGCTCAAAGAGGCTTTTCTGTTTGACGAGACTCATTCTTTAAACTAGAAGCACTCGCGCCAATCTTTCGAAGCTTTTTCCATGCGTCAACGCACCTCTGCAAGAGTTTTTTGTCTGTTTGCCAGTCGGTCGGTCGTCCGTTTGTCTGTCCATCGGTCTTCAGTTTCAAATAGCATTCGCATCGTTAAACACGCAGATTTAATAGTCATCCATTTTCATCGCTAAATGATCATTTTAAGTCTACCCATTCTTGTTAATAATATTCTGACAGATACAATTTTACATTGAATCATTTCTTTTGTGACCTTCAGAAAACGAACTGATCTAACCTTGTGTATGATTGGTTATTTTTTGTCATGTGACTAGATAGGGGACTCGGGTGATTTGCTCGGATAGTTAGTACGAAGGGAAGCTTTGCGTTATATAGAGGATGGCCAGAAGCGACTCTTAATTAGAGAGATGGGTCAAATTAATTAAGGCGATACTGAGTATAATGTGAGCTATGTTAGCTCTGGGCGAAAGAAGGATAAGTACATTGTGGTATCATCTAATGTGATAGATTAATAGCATACAGTTGTAATCTTATTTTTTGCAACCAGTGCATTTGTTTACATATTTTTTAAATTTACATCTTCTTTCTTTCAGGTCGTTCAGCTCTGAGCACCTTGGGACACTTAGTAATGAATACACCTGATATTGTTGGTCTGGTTGGGTCAAGCTTAGTCAAGAGAACTTGAAATGATTCGGCAAGTTAATAGAGATAATACTATGTTCCACACACGTGTTTTTCAGTGACTCAAGGAATTTAAAGAGGGGCGGTTAAGTGGGAGAATATTCCAGGGATGATAGGCCTTCGATAAGCAGGACTCAGGTCAACATCGAGCGGATAAGACAGGCGATGCGTGGCATTCGTCTGTTGACTGTTTGAATGATCGCAAGTCCGCTGGACAGGAAAAGGGACAGTGCATGCAAGATAATCACCGAAGATTTTGTTATGCCAAATATTTTCGAAAAATGATGCCAAAAACGCTGAATGATGATTAGAATGGGAGCCATATAAATTTCAGGACGTCATCGTCAACCAGATGTGCTTCCTATGGTTATCATTGATGATGAGACATGGATCTTTTTTAGTATGACGCGAAAACCAATCATCAGAGAAATCAATAGGGATCTCCGAGGTCGTCGAGGCAGAAAAACAAACAAATCAAACGTACAAGTCATGTTGATCACGTTCTTCGATGTGAAGAGCATATTTGCTACAGGGAAAACGACCAATTAGGAAGAGATCCAGTGGTGTTTGCTTGGCTCGATGCACGAGAAGAACCGATAGTATTTGGAAGGCAAATCGTGATTATTCCACCACGACAATGCATCTGCTTTTGGAAAGCGGCAGTTCTTGTTTGATAAAAGTATTGCCATACTGGAACAACCTCCCCATTTATCTAAACTTTCCCCGTGTGACTTTATTATTATTTTCCTCAAAATACACACTATCAGAGTTGGACTCGTTTGAAAGGCGTGAAGGTTAGCAAGAGAGTCGTAATGGCGAAGCTGAATGCCATCCGAGAAGAATATTCTATCAATGCATTTGACTAGAAGGTGAATTACTTGACTTAGTCTTCATTCTTTATTATATGAACACTTCCAGCTACCACTGTAGAACTAAGATGGACAAATTATTCGATGCCAGTAGATTTTCTGGACGACGGCGAATAATGTAGACAATCTAAGACGTGTTGGTTCGATGACACGGAGAAGTAGTTCGCTCTCTTTCCGCTTCTTATACATTGTTTTTGTCTTCTTCGTTTTAATAACAGCGGATGTAAATAATGACATCACGAAATCATTTGGCGTTTAATATGCCTTCGTTTGGTTTCTTCTTTTTTTCTGTATACAGTATATATACATAATCATCCCAACCAATCTCCCATGCCTCAAAGGACAACCGTTCCTTTCCGCGGTTCAGAAAGAAAAAATTAAGAAGGTTTGATCGGCTTATCCGCTACGTGTTACTAGCGACTTCCTGTCTGACGTAATATCATTACACGTATCTCTAATTTTACACTTTTTACTTCTAATGGAATTTTCCACTACTCTAATCTTCTGTTTATTCTGAACTGATGTGAAAAATACCGTTTTAACATTATTTTCGCACACCCATATATAACTTTGTTACTCCAGTCGAAAAGATGTCGTGCGCTCCGAACCAACAGAGAGAGAGAGAGAGAGGGGGGGGGGGAGAGAGAGAGCGACACATACGCATAACCCTTATGGGCTATACAGCATACGTATCAGTTTATAGCATTAGCTAGCCATGTGCAGGTAGGCAAGCAGTAGAAACGATTGACATATTTCATTTCCAATTTTGAACAATAATTTATTGGGCCTTTGCGAATGTCATTATTATTATCATTTGTATTCACTAGGAGTTCTCATACAGGTCATCAGTGATTGCTCACCGACAACCGGTGGTATTCCCTGGAGTCTGAGTGACAACAAGTCTTCCCAGATTTCCAGTATTGTCCACCTCTTTTCGATAGCCACCGCAAATAACCTTGCAGTATCGCAATAGCCGTTTACCATTGATTTCTCGCTGGCAAGGACCATTGGTCTTTTCTGGGATTTGGGTGGCAATAAGCCCCCCAAGGTCCCAGCATTCTCTGCACTTCCAGTTGAGGTCCGGTTTGTGCTGCCCCTCTTCGATCTTCTCATCTTCCTTGACCCTCTGCAAATATTTTGTGTGGTGTCAGCCAAGGCTAGTACCATTTTTTATTTTTTTTATTTTTTTAAATTATTTTTTTTATTAAAAAAACAAATGGGGGGGCGGGGGAGCTTATGGTGTTTCTTGCTATTTCTGTTCATTGTTTCATTTTTTGTCGTGTCAGCTTAGGCCAGTGTACTTTATTGGCTCATCAAGTGATGTTTCTTGCATTTTCTCTTCCTGTAGTGTTCTTTCTGTTGTTTTGTTTTCTTCCTGTTGTAGATTCCATGTGACCCTACGTAGCTTATGCGGGTTGGTTTCCGCATTCGAAGATTTTTCTTAAGACTGCAGCTGTTTTGATCATAGCCGTCTTTTTTATAGTTTCAATGATCCCTTTGATTCCAATTTCTCCCAGTTTTTTTTTTTTGATTGTTCCTAGTGCTCTTACGATTATTGGTATTATACTAACTTTCTCATGCTCCATATTCCTTTCAGTTCTCTGGCTTGTTCCGTGTATTTGCTTCGTTTTTCCGTTTCTTTGATTTTCACTCTGTGGCCTGCTGGAACGGCGAAGTCTACGATTTTGCAAGATTTTTCATTTTTGTTGATTATTATAACATCCGGTCTCCTTGCTTGTATGAGTTTGTTTGTTTGTATATCCATATCCCAGATGATTTTGTGTCTTTCGTTTTATTATTATTATTATTATTATTATTATTATTATTATTATTATTATTATTATTATTATTATTATTATTATTATTATTATTATTATTATCGGTGTTCAGAATAAAACACAGGAAGAAAGCAAATTGGTATTGTTTTATCTTTTTAGTTTTAGTTTTTTTACTGAGACTAGAGTGACTCTTATGGACTGGACTCGAATTACGGAGCAATATTTATCGTTTTCCTTTACAAGTTAAAGATCGATTTAAATGAGAGTATCAGGTGCGATAATATGTTTGCAGCAGGTCCTCCAAAACCAAACACAGATCCATCGGCAACCGGTACTTATGGCACAGTCACATGCATCAGGGGTTAACCCGACCATCTTACGCTATCAAATGCCCAAAAGGAGAGTTTGAATTATCTACGAGACACACTCCTCGGGTGTGGTCGGTCTCCCTGTACAAGGATTTGTCAGAAAAACATGACATGAGGATACTTCACCTTAAAAGTAAACCTTGACTAAATATTCCGAATAACATAGTATTCGAAGCCTAAATAAGATCCCCTCAATACTGCTATACATTGTCTCATACGACAAATGGTGCACCTTCTCCTAGTAATGTTACCTCAAGTAACCTCACAGCTAGATACTCCACCAGACAAGATGAATTCTTGTTTTGGAATCCGGTAAAACCAAGAGACCACAGAAAAGACATCCTATAACAGAGTTTATTGGTCAATTGTGGAGAGGAAAATTAATGTTCTTAACTTCTTTACTAACTCAACGTTTGACAGGTAAAGAGAATTTTAATAGAATATTTGAATATCTATGTATCTCATATAGAGCTCAAGTATTAGCCCCAGGAAAGGACCCCTTGAGTACTGAGAACTTCGACTGAAGTAAGATGAAACAAAAGTGAAGCATGGTCCGGTTAAATCACATGACTCCCTCACAGGCATTAACTCCTCCTTCGCGTGGAGTGTTTTTGCTGGTCGCCTCGGGTGTCACTTACCGGAGAATGCCGACAGATTCAAGCTAGGCAACTTTTGAAACAGCAGGAATCCTCTTTTGGGGGAGCTGGGTTACCAACGTTAAACTGACTTCATGTCTAACCTCGTGGCAATGGCAGGCCGATAAATAAACAGACCCCTTTTAACATAATGGGGTTAAGTGTTGCTTAAGGGGAGCCGTCTCTTTGTGTTGGGGTCTAAAGTCAACCAATTACATCGGCTTCCAGTGTGTATGCGTGCTTACGTAAATGTGACTGTGTTCGCACGTGTTTGTGTGTGCGTGCAATATATACGCGCACGCGTGTCGTTGTGCCGTTTTTTTGTATGCGCGTGTATGTGTGTACTTTTTGTGGATACGTATGCCTCTATGTCAATGTGCGTGTGTGAATGTGTGTTTGCGTTGCCCTTCGCCACGACCGATGCCCCAATTCTTTATCATTTTTATTATTACAGGTGAGCATGAAGTTAATCGATCTAGTAAAATAATAAAAAATAAACTCCAGTGAAATTTTATTGTGTAGTTCTTCCCTCGAACATTTCACGCCACTCAATTGATGAAAGTGAACAACATACGTTTCTAAACAAAAACTCGATATTAATTCCAGCCATCTTTCGATTTTATTTTGTTATTCATTTTCAATATCGTAATTTTAAAGTCAAGAACGAGATGGGGGGTATTCAAAGTGGAAATGACGGACAACTTCGATCCCCCTTCCTCTTTTTCACACACACGCACACACACACACACACACACACACACACACACACACACACACACACACACACACTCTCTCTCTCTCTCTCTCTCTCTCTCTCTCTCTCTCTCTCTTTCTCTCTCTAACGAAGGTCTTTAAACAATCCGCCGGAGGCAATTTGAAGTTGGCTAACAAAAATTCATAACTGAATTTTTAATTTTTAATTCGACAGTCCAACAAATTGTATTTTTTTTTAAAGTCGAGAACTAAAAGATGATTTCCATCCCGAGCCGCTTTCTTCCCCGGCCTCTTTTCCTGTCGTGACGCGATGACAACGACCCGTGTTCTTTAGCCGCCGCCATAATCTTGCTCGGCCTCGTCCTTTCACCCGCATCAAATATGGAGAATTAAAAAAAAGGGTGAAAGCAGACGAGAATTGCATTAAAAACGCCTCAATTTGGTTTGAAATTTAAAATTCAAATTTTTATTACGATTTTATTTCTATGTTCAATTTTATTTAACATCAAAATTATTTCTTTTATTTCGAAATGATTTTCTCTGGAATTGAATTTATTTTGCCTTGTTTTTTGTATTTATGTTTTAACTCTTTCTCCTAACTCTACATCTCATCTTTCTTCTTTTTCGCTCTCTCCCACTCTCACTTTCTCCCTATCTTCCCAGCCCTCTCTCCGTGTCTCTCCCTATCTCTCCCCATTCCCCCCTCTCTCTCTATCTCTCCCCTTCCCCCTCTCTTTCTAAATGGGTGACCATTTGCGAATACCAGGTGCTGTATGTGCTCTCCGCTTATCTAGGCACTGTTTTCAGTTGTCCTGGACTTCTCCTTGCCTTTTTAATCAGGCAGTGCCGACTCGACAGAACGAAATGGTTGGGATTGTGCAACCCTGACCTCACTATCATACGTGCAGGCACCCTTACAGTGGGTATCCATTATTTTTTAAGACTTAACGGAGGCCATATATATATATATATATATATATATATATATATATATATATATATATATATATATATATATAAATATATATATTATTAAATCAATTATAAATCTCACTCCAGGTCTTTACCTGATTGACACTATTCCACTGAAGATGGACCCAGGTGGGTCAGAAAGTACTCTGGACCAAAATGTAAATTACGGTAGTTTCATCAGCCAATTCTCATCCGAGATTAACACTTTAATCCGGAAAATTGAAGAGATCAATACAAAAATATCCAGACAAGAGTTGTCGTGCCTTAAGGAAAAAATGCTGCCTCGATACACACACACACACACACACACACACACACACACACACACATATATATATATATATATATATATATATATATATATATATATATATATATGGTATTTATCTACCTCCCACAGCGGTAAGATGTGACACAAAGTCGGAAAGTGGGATTTGATAAGTCAGCACCCTAGAGCAAGAGCACTTATGACCTTTAAAAATTGCATGGGCAGCCCCGTCGGCATTCCCCGGTAGGTGCGCCTCAGGCGATTAGCAATAAACTAACCCCTTCTCAAAGGATGAGAAGGCAAAGCCTGGGAGGGTGGACCTCCTAGAACTGCACAGGACAAACCCACAGACCGGCGGAATCAAGACCCGAAGGCCAAGACGATACTGGTGTAGTATCCATCTAAACAGATACTACACTTTGATCTTAACCAAAAACACAACATTTTATTAAATGAATATTAAATATATATATATATATATATATATACATATATATATATATATAATATTTATCACTATCTTTTACAACTCTTTCTAGGTCCCTTGCCTCTGTTTTTTACCTATCAACCCCCTCTCCCTCTCCCTCTCTCTCTCTCTCTCTCTCTCTCTCTCTTTATATCTCTCTCGTTTCTATTGCTCCTTCCTATATCTCTTCATCATATTTATCCCTCTTCGCCAACATCTCACAATCCGCTTTTTCAATTTCATCTATCTCACTTTTCTCTCTCCCATCTCTCTCCTAATTATTTCAACTTTTTGTCTCACCCCCTCTCTCTGTTTTTTGTCTCAGCCCTCTCTCTTTCCCTCTCTCTATCTCTTTCTTTTTCTCTATTACTATCTATATGTATGTATATTTCTGTAATCTTTATTACTATCTTTCTTCCACCTTAGTATCTACAATCTCTCTATTCGACCTATCTCTACCCCCTCTCACTGTCTCTTCTCTCTATTCCTTCCTCCCATATCTCTCTACTATATTTCTTCCTCCTCTTCTCCAACTTTTCTCTGTCCCCTTTATGAACACCCTTCTCTCTTCTCTCCTTAATCTCTATTCTATTTCTCCCTTGTCGTCCGTCTATATCTATCTAATTGCTATCCCTTTTTTGTCTCCCCTCTTTTTCTTTCTCTCCCACCGATCCTCCTTCCAACCCGATCGCCCTTCTCCCCATTATGTTAACGTCTCTCTAGTTCATGTTAAAGGTTTTGTTTTTATTTATTTCTCTGTTTTCTTTCTTCAATATTTCTTTATCAATTTCTTTTTTCCTACCTTTTACATATATATATATATATATATATATATATATATATATATATATTCAATCTTTTCATTCTTCATTTCTTTTTTCTTACTTCTTTTCTCGTTCTTTCTTTCTCTCTTCTGCCCTTAATTTCTTTTGTTCTTTCTTTCATTCTTTCTTCGGCCGATATTTTATTTTTTACAAGAAGATCAAGCATTCAGATTAAATAATAATGACTATTATTTGGTTCTGCGTAAAATTGTTCCCTAGAAGAAGAATTGTTTCAATCTTGTTGCAGGGCTTTGTTATGATTCACTAAACGCACAGATTGAATGGATGCATTTTACGAATATCCGTTCTTGTTTTTCTCTTTCGCCGATTTCTCCATATTTTTTCTGTCTTTATTTGAAAATCAAATTTTCTTTATCGAAACAAAATCTTTCATATTTTTTCTATTTTTTTTTTTACACATGGAAATGTACATTACTCAAACCCGAAACGTTCCTGTTTATTTTCTTTCTTTTCCACTCTGTTCGCTTCTTTTTCTATTCAATTCGAAATTCATAAAATACTCATAATTTTATGTCATCCATTGTCGATGAGGCTACTGACGTTTTACTTGAAAAAAAGCTAATTTTCAAAATGGCGTCCCCGGTCCAACCTCAAACCTAACGATACTGAGTTTCATTTTTTTGTCATTAGGGATTTTTTGTCTGCAGAAATATTAAAATTTAAAAAAATAATAATTTCGGCAAAAGGAGCCAAAAAATGCATGAAAAATGATTAAATGACTTAATTTTAGTTAATGAATAACAAATGAACAATTCGAGGATATAATTCGGTGTGAAAACTTAAAAAAATATATTACGAAATGAGGGAGAAGAATGCGGAAACTGAAGCCTCCTTTCTGCTTTCCCCTTTTCCTTAAAGACAGATAACTCTGTATTCTCTTCTAATTTTATGCCCAAACGTGTCACGTCTGCCCTAATTTCAATTAAACTATGTTTTTCTCGTTTCTGTTTTTTTTATTCTATCCCCTTATTTACTTCCATTTATTCCCATATGTAATGGGCTTGGTACTCTCCCTAGTAGGTTTCGCCTATTACTATCTACCTAATGACTTATCTATCTATCTATCTATCTATCTATCTATCTATCTATCTATCTATCTATCTATGCCCATTTTTCTAATCAAGTAATCACAATGATTTCACTGAGTTAATGTGTTTATCCACGAAGTACATTTAGATTTTTAGACATAGGAATATGAAACTTGACAAGAATGATCCCTTACGTTTGAGGAGTTTTGTAGGGCTACAATGGTCCGAGCTTCGACCTGGAGGTTGTAATAGTAAATCACCTTAAAGGAAATAGCCAATGAACTTAAACATTGGATGGATTAATTAATTTGTCACAATTGTCTCACAATGGTCACAATTTTCTCATTAAGGGGAACTATTTTGGTGCCTTCACCCTGGGGTGGTAGGTCTCGCTAAGATACTTCCACTTTGAATTGAACGGTTTTTATTTATTGATAACCTGTTATCTCCTGAAATCATTGTGATTACTTGATTAGAAAAATGGACATAGATAGATAGATAGACAGATAAGAGAGACACATACGTTTAATAAAAGAACAAGGTTATATTACAATAACACAATGTCGACAGTGTAGACTCTGCTACTTGACTCACTGAGTGCCTTTTGGCTAAGATCAAAGTGTAGTATCTGTTCCGATGGATACTGCACCCCATAGACTGGTATTATCTTGGCCTTCGGGGCTTGATTTACGCCGGTCTATGGGTCTGTCCTGTGCAGTTCTAGGAGGTCCACCCTCCCAGGCTTCGCCTCCCCTCTTTGGGGAAGAGTAAGTTTATTGCTTACTGCATGAGGCGCCCCGACCAGGGAAGGCTGACGGGGCTGCCCAGGCAATTTTTAATGTCCAGAGTACTCACCTCTCGGGTGCTGGCTTTTCAAACCCCATTTTCCCGACCCGACCTTGGGTCACATCTTACTTGTGGGAGTAAGATAAAACTGGCCTTGTGCCTAACTCCTGAAGAGGAGTAAATAAATACTTGACTCACTGAGTGGATTGCAGTCAAAGTATTATATACTTATCAGAAGAATCTATTGTATGTCTAAATAGGGTTGATACCAAAATAACAAAACTTTACTAAATAAAATGGATGTCTAAACTATGCAGATAATTCTAAGGTCAGTGGCGATGTATACCAGCTACAACAATGAGCTATAATGGTTACACAGTATTGTCCATGTATTCTATTCAAATATAAGACCACTAATATATAAACACTTATCCAATTAATAACATTCGAAACTTAGCGATAAAATATAAACAATTCCCATTAATCCATAAAGAGGTTATTTAGGATAACTTATTCGCAATTTAACTTATTTAATATTTATTTAAGTAAATATTTAAAATGGCCCCAACAATTTATAATTTCTAAAATATATTATTTTTGTCGATCTTAACTTTTGAAATGATGAAAAAATTTAAATGTAGACTTTATTCCAGAAAACTGCGTTTCATCCTCGTAGGGAATCGTCAGGCTTAAATGCACTGTTGAAGTAAATACTGAAAATCGATACATAAAAGATGATATCGCCTTAAAGCATTTTACGTGGATATATCGTAATATATATATATATATATATATATATATATATATATACATATATATATATATACATACATACATATATATATATATATATATATATATATATATATATATATATATATATATATATATATATATATAAAGTGGTGAACTAAATGCGAACTTTTAGGAAAGGTAAAACCTATTGTGAAAAGTATACAGCTCAATATCCAGGATAGAGCAGATAGTTATGTAGAAGGATGAAAAGGAATTAGAAAAGCAAAAGTCAAATCTATTTTCAATTCAGTTGCTCATAGCAAGGTATATTCCGCAAAAAGGCAATTTATTTAAGTTAAATTTTTCCTTAAGCCAGGCTTTTCAAAGATCAAAATCTTATCATCAGAGGAAGTCGCTGGGATAGATATGTTCGCAAAGGCCAACATTTAAAATTTGAGAAAGTAAAATAAAAATTGTAGGGAAAGAAACACAAGGTCCAATAAAAGGTACGTTCGTGGATGCAACAAGGCTCAGTAAAACGTGAGGTGGAAAGTATTTGCCATTTAAAAGACTTCCTGGGCTAAAATTCATGGAATAGGTTTAAATTGGAAAACATACAGCCAATTAATATTTAAAGGCAAGCCCGTTCAAAAACAAGACTAGTCTGAAGAATGGCAAAAACTCATATGCGACCAGTAGGCAGGAAAGGAAGGGGAAGGAGTGCGAAGGGGGAGAAGGGTGCGAGTGCGATGAATAAGTGCGATTTAAAACTAAGATTGTGAGTGTGGGGGGTAGGTCGCTTAAAATTGAAAGTGGACGCTAGCGCGTATTAGGGTTCAACTAGAAATGGGATAGGAGGGTGTGGGGGCAAGTCAATGAGTGCGGGGAGGGAGAATTAAAATACCAGAATGTGTCGGGGAGGATATGAACCGGGGTATGGGGTTAGGTGTTTAATCAGATGACCTTACTTATAAACAATGAGGCAAAATATATTTGAAGAGTTTTGTCTTGTGTTTCTTTCCCTACAATTTTTATTTTACTTTCTCAAATTTTAAATTTTGGCCTTTGCCAACATATCTATCCCAGCGACTTCCTCTGATGATAAGATTTTGATCTTTGAAAAGCCTGGCTTAAGGAAAAATTTAACTTGAATAAATTGCCTTTTTGCGGAATATACCTTGCTATGAGTAACTGAATTAAAAAAAAGATTTGACTTTTGCTTTTCTAATTCCTTTTCATCCTTCTACATATATATATATATATATATATATATATATATATATATATATATATATATATATAATATATATATATATATATATATATATATATATATATATATATATATATATATATATATATATATGTAGAAGGATGAAAAGGAATTAGAAAAGCAAAAGTCAAATCTATATATATATACACACACGTGGATGTATAGAAATAAAAAGATAGGTGTATAAGTTATGTAAATAATTGAAATAATTTATTTAAAACTCATTCAGATAAATCTCACTTGGAGCTATATATGCGAATTTTCCAACTTTAATAGACAGAAGAAAGCTCAATATTGTTTCATACGATGAAATAGATTTTAATATGGATTTTATGTGGCATTTTAAGCTGGTTTACACACGTTTCATGGCATCGTTTATTATTACAACTAGCGCAAGAAAAATCTGAAATTAAAATTACCAGTTTGCCATCAGACCGTTATTAAACGGAGTTTCTTCTCTTAAAAAATGTAATCCATCATCCCAAACCAAACAATAAAACAAAATAAGTACACACAGACAAATACTTTTCAAAACGAATCCAAAGCAGTCTGGTATTAAAATGAAATCTCATCAGAGCGAGCATGTTGTTTTTATTAATTTTATCTCTCATATCTGTGCATCCATTTACGATATCCGGAATTGGAATTAAATGTGACTCTTGTTCCGAGGTTCAAATCGTGCGACTGGCTTGACTGGTTCTCTCTACACTGGTGATTTCGCAAGGATGAAACGTATACGTATGTAGCTTCTTCTAAGCTGGGCTATTTTAATGAGTAAATAAAAGAAGCCGTCAGAAGCAATAATACATGTTCCTTCCTGTTAAACACTGTTATGGCGGCTTCGTTGACATATATAGGGTTTATTTCTCATCTTGTCTGTAGTTATTTACGGTATCCTAATTTATTAGCGCGCTCGGAATTTGAGTTAAAGTTGACTTTTGTTCCGGGGTTCAAATCGAACTTGAATGGTTATCTCTACGCTGATGATTCAACAAGGATGAAACATATACTTATGTAGATAATATTTTAATATTTATTATTAAAAGAATGATTTATCTATATATACATATATATAGGTGTGTGAGAATACATGTTTTTGCATATACTTTCTATTCTTTATATATACCAACCATTTCAAAGTGAAAGCTCGATGATGTTAACATATTACAACAGAGTATGTATAAATAAACAACATTTTGCTAAATTCCAATAATCAAGAAATATTCTTGGTCTTTGAAATGTCGAAAAATATTGTTATATATATATATATATATATATATATATATATATATATATATATATATATATATATATATATATATATATATAAAGAGAGAGAGATAAATGAAGGAAGGGAGATAAAGATGTGCAAATCTACTTCATCTTCAATTGTTCAATGCAAGGTATACTCGATAAAAACATGTTTATTTATCTTTCCTTAAGCCAGGCCATTCAAAGATTAACATCTTATCATCAGAGGAATTACATAGATGGATAAATTGGCAGGGGAATAGCCAAAATTTGAAAAGAAATTAAGAAACAATATAAAGTAATAGAAAGTAAAGGTGTGTGCATAAAAAGATTATCAAAATATAGAGACTGTCCAGTTAGGTAAACGTCCGTTGACAAAGTTTCCGGCGACGAAAGATTTAAAGATGGAAAAAGAGATTTTGTGGAGACTGCGTCAGAGATGGTCAAATACAGTAAATCCAGCAGAATGATGTTTAGTTCAACCGTAGATAAAAAAGCGCTTATTAAGATGTAATTTGGAAAATTGGAGCCATTTTAAAATACTTCCGTGGACCACGAATGATAATATTTTTTAAGGAATTGAGTTTAAAATATTGTATATATTTCAAGTAGGCGTAATTACTGGTAAGAGTGTTAGTTACTCCGATCAAACCTAGGGTCTGAGAGAGAATTTTCTGGTTGAAGGCAAGGTCAGTAAAAGTGTGAGAGGAGTGTGAAGTTAGGGATGTGGGAGGAGAAGGTTTTGTAGAGGAAACTGTGACTGATGCTAGGAATGAGTAGTAGAAGGGCTTGTTTAGTTACAGCTCATCGCTTGTAAGCAGCAATATAATTTAAATACTGCTAGTTTATATGCATGGCTTGGAATGGCTTCAATTAGGAGTTGGGGTGAGGTTTCAATAAGCTAATACAGTAGCGTTCTGGTCAATAAGTAAACAGTTCGGGGGGGGGGATGTCCCCGTATTTAAACGGAGTTTTTAGACAAAATTATATATAATTCAGAAAGTTTAAAAGGGTTCAAATTGGGAATTAGGGCTCAAACAGTTGGAAATCTGGAATTTGCGTGTTTAAGATGTAATTATCTGGACATTTATAGTATTTCAAATTTTAATGT
This sequence comes from Sepiola atlantica, assembly GCA_963556195.1. Classification (NCBI taxonomy): domain Eukaryota; kingdom Metazoa; phylum Mollusca; class Cephalopoda; order Sepiida; family Sepiolidae; genus Sepiola; species Sepiola atlantica. The sequence goes on from OY744519.1 coordinate 58,561,264, forward strand.
TTAAAACATATATAGATTTCCCAGTTAGTTAAATATCATAGGCGTGACTAATTAATATACTTTAATATATTAGTGATGATAGGATTTGGAACGGCGTTAATATGTTTTCATAAAGAGAGTTCTAGTATAATGATTATGGGGTGGGATTGGGCTGATTGTGCAACTGAAGTGATAACATGGAGTATTGAAATTACTGATAGATTTAAGGGGAGGCAAATGGGCCATTATAGTAGTAACCGGGGAGCGCAGTTTAATGGTGAGAGTTATGGAATCTATGAGAAAAGAATTGTCTGTAAGGCGCTGCGTCCACATAGTCGATGGATTGTGTGTAAAGGGAGAATAAGAGAGGCAATGGATACGTATGTAAGAGGGGTTAGCTAATAATTTAGAATAGGTATAGGAGTTAAAGTGTTGTAGTAGAGGATGTTAGGGATTAGTAGAGTGGAGAAAGGTGATGTTGGTTCTCAATTTATGTTAAATATGATATTATGGGTTAATACAATTATTAGGTGCACAGGGGAGGATACGCTATGTTATTGGGATGATTAGTTGTAAAGGTTGAAATAGGGAGAGTTAAAAAGTTAGCAAATTATAAAATTGAAGAATTAGTCTAATGTTAGAGGGGGTGTTGGCTTGGAGGGGTGTCAGGGGGAGTAAAGAAATTGATGTATTTAAATTTTCGTTTGTGCCTGCAATTTGAGATAAGTTCGTTTTTAGAGTTAATAATATTTTTGTTTTTAGCTGCTGTAGCTATCATAAGTGTTTTTGATGTACATAGTTGGCAGAACGCGGATCCTGGAGTGGAGTGTCTAGACTTTTTTTAAATATTGACCAATGTGGGGAGTAGGGAGTGATTTTAAGGTTAAAGTTTTTATCGACTCTGGACGCAGCGCTCTACCGACAATCCTTTTCTCTATGGTGTTTTATTCTGTTTATTTCTGGAATTTCTCGAAGCCGGACCCTTCAAGAATAGATTGCCAAAAACGTATGATACTATAGATATATAGATGATGTCTTAAGACATCACCGAACGACTCAATTGAGTAGAAACCATAATTGAATTCGCTTACGAAAAAAACACAATAACTATATATATATATATACAATTTATAGACATACCATTTATAAATAACAATAAGTTACAAGATCTACTGAAACAAGCCAATAAAAATGATTATGTTCATTTTTTCAACCATAGTGAAAGAATTAAGACGGGCATCAGAATTGGCTTTTACCTGCGAGCACCTAGAATATGTAGTAACCGATATTTACACGAAGCATTTAAATTCATTGAACACACACTCAAAACCTTAGAACATAATACTTACTTTATACTCAACACGAAAAGGAAAGCCCTCCAGATTCACTCGAATCATAAACATAAAAAGCCGCCCTATAATAAATAAACATTGAGTCTTATCTACTAAAATCAATAACAACCCATTTACAACAAACTATATAAACTAGGCACTAGTTAAAGTCAGATATATACAGGATATTGTCGGCAAGACTAAAAAAAATCAGCACTATACCAATAGCCAAAACAGAAACAAAGTATATATTCTATCCCCTGTTTAAATTGTGACAAGATATACATTAGAGAATCTCTACATTATTTGAGCGAAATAATTTATGAAAAAAAGAACTATTAAAACCGGAAACACACTAAACCCCTTATGCTCCCATATACTTGAATTTGAACACTTTTTCAACTATAATAATGCTACTATAGTTACACCTATTATAACGAAATCCACATGTTAATTGATTGCCTACACACACACACACACACACACACACACCCACACACACATATATATATATATATATATATATATATATATATATATATATATATATATATATAGCATGTACATACATGTATCGTTTGTGTGAAGGAAAGCCAGAACAAGTGGTCAATAGTTTCTTAAAACCGTTGTGCATGTTTGATGTTTGATTTCGTATATCGACATGTAGTATTATCTACACTTTTCTACACATTTAAACATACATTCACCAGAGACTTTCAGACCCAAATATCGCCCTTTTCGTGACAGTAGAGGGCGCTGCAATAGGTAGATATAAAAAAGAGACACACAAGGAAATTCTACTTATTTTCCTGTTTCGCCTCGCATGAGCACATGTGCGCCAGCGCACGAGCACTACGCACACATATTTGACGCCCCCTTTACACATCAACGTTATTTGGATAAAATAATTTATGAAAAAAAACTATTAAAACCAACAGAACATTAAACGCCTTATGCTTCCATATATTTGAATTTGAGCACTCCATCAACTTAAAAAGTCTATTCTAGTTAAACTTATTCAAAAGAAATCCACGCGTAGATTATATATATATATATATATATATATATATATATATATATATTATAACTTTTTATTTATACAAACATTATTGGTTATATATGTGCATACATGTTTCGGTTGTACTCTTCACAGAGAGTCAACCTCCTCAGACCAACTGTCTTCTTTGGTCTGAAGAGGTTGACTCTCTGTGAAGAGTACAACCGAAACATGTATGCACATATGTAACCAATAATGTTTGTATAAAAAAGAATGTATACTAAAAAAAACAGCTCTACTTGTTATTGAGCACTTTTTATAAACACTGGAGTTTCAACGGATTTACATGTAAAGAAACTAATACAATACGTGTACTATATATATATATATATATATATATATATATATATATATATATATATATATATATATATATATAAATGAAGAAGAATAGAAAGGAATTAGAGAAAGCAAAAGCCAAATCAAAATTCAATTCTAAAGTTCAAAGCAAGGTATATTCCGCAAAAAGGCAATTTATTCAAGTTTAACTTGAATAAATTGCCTTTTTGCGGAATATACCTTGCTTTGAACTTTTGAATTGAATTTTGATTTGGCTTTTGCTTTCTCTAATTCCTTTCTATTCTTCTTCATTTCTACCTGCTCTATCCTGGATATTGAGCTGTATACTCTTCACAATAGGGTTTTACCTTTCCTAAAAGTTCGCTTTTAGTACACCTCTTTATATATATATATATATATATATATATATATATATATATATATATATATATATATATATATATATATATGTGAGAAAGGAAGGATGAGAGTAATCCGACGTAATGGGAAATGAAAAAGGAAAAACCAAAAGATGTTTTTTTACGTAACATAATAATAATAAAACTGATAGCTTCATTGGTTTTACAACCACTACCTTATCCCTCCGCCTCACTATGAATCTTGTAAACTGTAGCTCCATTTACTAGCATTTACAGAGTTTTTTTTAATGTATTTTGTCATTATTATCAGCTAAATAAGAATATCATCGACATGGCGTACGTAAATAGAGGGGTTTATAATGTTATTAAATATCTTGTTTTCTAGGTTTGTCATATAGAATTCGCTAAAAGTAGACCCGAGAACTGAACTCATCGAAACTCCGTCAATTTGGTATATATATATATAGCATAGACATACATGTATCTTTTATGTAGAAGACAAAAAAGTGGTCAATGATTTCTTAAAACTGGTGTTCATATGCGATTTCGTATATCGACATGTAGACTTATCAACCCTTTTCCACATAGTTAAACATACATTCACCAGAGAGTGTTTCTGCCCCAATGATCTCCCCTTTCGCGATGGTAGAGGGCCCTACAAGCGATTGATATAAAAAGGGGCACATAAGCAAACTCAACGACAGGGCTCCCTCACAACTGCTGCGACATATAAAAACACAACTCAGACAGATTACCATGCCCGATAAAATATTACGACGATTGTGGCTGGACAAACTCTTTCGGAGCGCAACACACTAGCGCAGATGGTAGACACTACTTCCATTGATATGCTGGCAGATTTGATTGATAGGATTCTTGAGGCGAGCAGCGATACACAGACGATCAGCACACTTGCCACACCTAGCAGTCAATGCAACGAGTGGCGAGAGTTGAAGGTCATGCTGAAAGCCCCCGAAACACAGAATAGTGAACCGAGAAGTCATTCACAGTCCTCGGGGCAGGCAGTATAAGAGCAATAGCAGAGCGAGAGGCCTCATACAGTCTACCCCAGGGTTGTAGTTGTTGGTACCATTTTAAATTTGGCAACAATGCTAGGAAGTGTAACAATCCATCCAACTACAAGCAACAGGGAACCTTGAATCCAGTCAGCAATTGCGACTGGATGAAGATTAAAAGGTCGCTTGTTCTTTGTTAAAGACCGCAAATGTGCTTACATATTTCTAGTTGAATACTGGTGCAGAGATAAGTGTTATGCCCCAAACACCTGGTCGCAAACTTATCCCTTCGACGTTTTAACAGTAAGCATCAAAAAGATATTTTTTAATCCAGATGTACAGCACCAAGGATCTTACTCTAAATTTTGCAGTACTCTTTATAGTAGTCGTAATAGTAGTGATCGTAATAGTAGTAGTATCAATGCGAGTCATATTGATATGAGTCATAATAATTTTAAACATTGTAGTAGTAGCAATAATAGTTGAAATACGAATAACCGTAGTAGCAGTCGTAATTGTAGTAATCATAGTATTAGTGGTTCTAGTATTAGTACCATTAGTAGAAGTCGTATTAATGGTCAACAGTAATAGTACTCTAGTTATGGATTAAATAGTAGAGTACAGTAGATAAGACTCTAAATTCTTGGTTGTGCAACTAGTCCAGAAGAAAAACTCTTAAATAATACCGTCTTTCTCTACTTATACTGGCATTGTGTCCAATCGTCCTAAACTTCTGCTTGCCATTTGACTCAAGTAATTTCACCTCAGGAGAGGTGCGGTCAGGGATTGCGCACCCCTAGCTTTACCTGCGCAGGCACCTTTACATAGAGAATACACATTGTCTCTCGAGAATTAAGGAGGCTCAAAAAGTTATAGTACAGGGTGGGCAAAAATAAGGGTCCTATTTTTTAAAATTCATAACCTTTTTATTTATTGATTTTTTTTTATTTTTAGAATAAGTAAAGGACCCCTTCCGAAGCAAGCATGAGCCGTATTAGGCCCTAAGGAACGTACCCTCATTTAGAAAACATTATTTTTGCTTAAAAAACTCAAAACAGTGTAAAAAACAATACTTTAGTTTTTGTAAGTTTTAAGAAGTGTTTTTCGGCTAAAATTTGTTTTGTTTATTTCAAAAAAATCTCGGAAGGGTCAGTCTACACACACATAAAGTTTGGTGAGTTTAACTTTTATTTTGTGGAAGTTATTCAAATTCAAGTTATTCAAATTTAAAGATAGAACCCTTATTTTGGCCCACCCTGTAGTATGCATAGTAGTAGTAGTAGTAGTAGTAGTAGTAATTAATGAGGAGAAGGAAGAGGGCTAGTCTACTGTTCACATCTTGGAAATTCGTTGTTCAACAATTAAACTATTAACACCGAAACATGAGTTCATACAAACCACATGTGTGAGCGTGTGAGTGTACGTCTGTGTGTGTATGTGTGTGTTGCTTCAAAATTTAATTCTAAAGTAGTTTTCAATTTTCTCTTTAAAAATCGTATTTTGTTTTCTCGTTTTGTTTTTTTTCTCCCTTTTCTGATGAAGGCAGTTCTGTTCTTCTAATCTGTCCGAAGCGTCTAACCGTAAACGAGTGTTTGCCCGAAACTCTCTGCTTCTCAAACCGAGCAAAGCTTAATTCCAAATGAAGCTTTAATTAACCCCAAATTAACCATGAAATAAACCGCTTCTGCATGAACGGAGAAAAACGTTGAATGTTTCTAAAAGGCTGACTTGAAACATCGCCCAGGGTTCAATTTCACATGAAAGACGTTCACATGCCAACACATAAGCACATAAAAATAGACAAAAAAGATATTTGCGTCAAAATTCGGCAGTTTAATTCTGGCCGATGGAACCTTCCAGGAAAATTTGTCAACAAAATTGAATTTGCTATATTTTTTCTTAAATGCGTCCACGCATTCGTTAATCGAAATTTGAAATAACATTTTGAGATGCGTCCATGTCAATCGGTCTGTCGCTTTGTCTAGCTTCAATTTGAAATAAGATTTTCATCGCTAAACGCGCAGATTAAACGGATGCATACCTTATATAGAAAGTAAAGTGCGATTTCCCGCAATAGAAATGACTGGAATAGTTTTTAAACAAAAACTACGAATCTGTTTCGTCATTTTTTATCGCCATATTGTTCTGAAAAAGAAATTTAATGTATTTCCAATTAATTTTAATATTTTTATATTTAATCACTTTTCGTATCTTGTTACGAATATCCGTTTTTTTTTAATCGTTTCGTTCGAAATAAAGTCCTCATTATCTGTTTGTGTTGTTGTCTGTTTTTTTTTCTTTTCTTTTTGTTGTCTGTCGATTAAATTTAATTTTCGGTGAGTATCAAACAAATTACTTCAAGTTGATTAACAATCGTTTTGTTGACCAAAGAATTAATGAATTGGCATAGCGTTTTGTTTCTAGACATCAGTCATTGTGTCCCAAATATATCAATGATAATGACCAACGGTAATTTGAAAAAATCAAAATATAAACATCTTAAACTAGAAACAACAAAAAACGTGGCATATGAAACCATAAATAATTCCAGTCGTATTCGGGACACTGGGTTTTACAAGGAAAGGCTCAAATAAGCTAATTGAATATATCTATAGCAGTCCATCTCTTTAAAAAATACAAGTATTATTCCTACAAGTACGGATCAAGCGCACAAAGACCTTTGCTCAGATAGAAAAGCAAAACATTTATGTACATGCGAAATAGTGCAGTGTAAATATCATTAAATATCTTTCATTCGCATTCAGGGCGAAATCTGGACGCGAATGACTATACAACCAATATCGAAGGTAAAAACGAACCCAAATGAATAGAAACTTCCAGGATCGATATATACTAAAGAGGAAAAACGCGGAAATGAAGGGTTTGAGAAGATAGAAAGACCGAGGAGGTGAAGCACCATCCAGACCTCCACTGTAAGGGAACGAAGAATACTAAAAAAGTGTAGGTCTGGTGGTTGCAGGCGGTTACATGGGCTCGAACGCAGTTCGTAGATTCAGGCTAGAATCACGGGACAAACGTTCAGGACTAGGCGGTCGCGAGAAATTGATGAAGACAGTAATTGAAATTAAGATACACTTACCCGGGAAGCGGAGGCAGTGTCGTGCCGTCTACAGTGTTCAACGCTCAAGCGGAACTAGCTTATCGCAGAAATGACAACAATCTTTTTAATTTCAAACAGGGCTCTACTTTTAAAACTATTACATCTTTAAAGGTGCTTTTAACTATGAATATTTTTTTTAAGTATTAAAGTGTTTTTCACCTACAGACGGCGTCGTTTCGGACTCTCTTACCCACATCAGTGTAAGAGTGGTGGTTGCAGGCGGTCGCATGGGCTCGAACTCAGTTCGTAGATCCCAGCTAGAATCACGAGACAAACGCTCGTATATATATATATATATATATATACGATGGGGAAGAAAACTTTACAATGGACGTTAAGTTGTTTTTTTCTTAGCAGACACTAAGTTAATTGTTTTGAAACCTAGCTCATATTCATAATCATACCTATCACTATCATCCTTACATTTTCAGAAACTTTTGTCCATATGAGTAATCAAGAAAGTAAACATCAAAGACTGTATTATTTGCTAGATGCACTCGTCACACCAAAGGATATTTCAAGAATAGTTGAAATGTCCATAAAGATTGTTTATAATGCAAAGAATAAAATGACTATGAGTAAAACTATTATGAGGAAGTTTGAAAGTGGGCATAAAGCAAACTACTCAGTTGGTAATTATAATATAGACAAAACATGGTTCTCCAACCCACACAGCTAGAAAACTACAAGGTTTCTGCAAATAAAACTTAAGCAAATTTTGACAATCATGTTTATGGCTACCTTATAGTACAGATTTAAACACGCTAGATTGTGCTATTTTGGGCGCTTTAGAACATGTTACTAATAGAACATCACACATCAATATCGACTCTCTTAAATATACTATTAAAGAAGATTTAGATAATATTTGAGGAACAGTCGTGCAAGTTTAAGGATAGTGTGAAGGTAGTTTTTTTTGTAAAAAGAAGGACCCATAGAATTAAAACCTTTTCTATTATGAAAATTTGTGGTAAATAAATTATCGTGACTTTCAATCAACTAATTAATCATATACTGTTTTTCAATCCCAACTTATAAAAATTGTAAATTTTGCTTCCCCACCCGCTATATATATATATATATATATATATATATATATATATATATATATATATATTTATTTATTTATTTTCTTTTTCCTTTTAGCTTTCACACCTACTGAGCTAATATGGGGGAGGCGGTGGGCGGAGGGGGTAAAAGGCGATAAGAGGGAAGAAGACAGAATAGCTAGCTAGGATAAACACAAATAGGAGTGGGCATGAAATTAATACACCATATGCGAGAACCCAAAATTAATCTGAATGTATCAGATAGGTCTGCTAATTTTTCTCATATTAAGTTTTAAAAAGCAATAAAATCTTAAACTGACAGTCTAGAAAAAATCTACTTTACAGTCAAACTAATGTAAGTGATTACTTATTATAAGAAAAATGTTTTTTTAGTGTAAGATGATATGAAATACATGTTTAGAAAAGTTAGACTTATACATATATGAATAAATGTGAAAGTTGTGTTCATTTCTGGCACAAGATCTTATTGTAAGTTAATTCAAGTTTCCGCAATAGCAGCACCGTATCTATTTTATACACGGCTTATGTCTGTGTGCAATCAGTAGTAAACTAAACTTATTTGCATATTTCTGTTCAAAAAAGATATTTCATTAATTAACTATAATTTGTTATTGCTTCTTTTTATTTCACAATTGTTTGAATTTGAATATACAAAATAATTCTATTTAGGAATAATTTTTATTTCGTGGACAGATATTTAACAAGTCAAAAGAATTCAAAAATGTCAAAATGTTAATGTTCATCTATCTATATGAATTAATGTGAAAGGCGATTATTTCGTGTTTACAGCCATAAAGTGTTTATTACTTAAAAGTATACATATACAAATATATATATATATATATATATATATATATATATATATATATATATAGTATTTTACATATTATTGATGACATATTAATTTTTCTCCCCGATTACGGAAAAATTGAAGACATCAACAACAAATAGAATACAGTTTGACCCTCTATAAAAGTTACATATGAATCTGAAATAAATAACTCAATACCTTTTTTAGACACACTCATAATAAAATCAAATAACAAACTATATTTCAAAGTACACCGCAAAACCACTCACAAAAACGACTATATATTTCTATTCACACCACAATAACAAAATCAAAACAGGTATGACAATTGGCTTTTTCCTACGTGCTCTCAGAATCTGCAGTCCTAAATACATAGATGAGGAAATCAAATACATCAACATTCTGTAAAAACACTGCAATACCCCACACATTTTATACTAAATGCTAAGAAAAAACCTTACAGATATTCACGAAAAACAACAAACAAGAATCTCAAACAGCAAATACTTCTTTCATAAATAGACATTTGCTTTTACTAACTCATTCCAATAACAATAATTTGCGACAATCTTAATAAACTAAAAATTCCCACCATACAAACCAAATCACAAAGCATAAAACAAACAATAAACTCTTCAAAACACCTCCGTGAACAATCCACATCAAACGCCGATATATACACCATCACATGTAATAATTGTCATCAAATATACATAGGTGAAGCTCAACAGGAACTGAGAAGAACACAAGTAAGACATTAAAAATAGCAACTCCCTTAACGCGCTTTTCTACCACGTTGCCCAACACGACCACTCATTACATTTTTAACAGGCTAAAATCATTAAATTTATATCAAATAAATCTCGACGCAGATTCCCTGAAACAGCACTCATCACTAACTCTAACACCATTAAACAACGAAATAGTTTCTATAATTTATCTCCGTTAATTAGCAAAATCATCATGGTAGAACAAAAATAAACACCAGAGTCTGGATAACCATCTCATACCACATGTTCTATTAATAAATATACACAAATAACTAAAAAAATCGGAATAAATAAAGACACTCACACATAAATAAACCGGTTAGATATCATTCCCACTTCTTCCCACACTAATATATACATATTGCATATGCATACACTTTTTATGCTCATAATTATGTTAATGATATTTGGTTAATTAATAGTACACTAATAATTAAATAAATGGGAATAAATAAATACATTCACACATAAATTAAGAAACTAATGAATATTATTTCCTTGCTCTGTTTTTACATATATTCACATATTGCATATACATACACTTATATAATCATCAATATTTTAATAATTATTGATCAATTAATAATATACAAATAATTGACTAAATAAATATGAATAAACACATTCACACATAAATCAATAAACGACTTATATTATTTCCCACTCTCTTTTTACATATATTTCCACATATTGCAAAAATAAAATTAGTGATTAATTAATGAGAAACAAATAAAGAAAACAAATAAATAGGAATAAATAATACATTCACACTTGAATAAATATACTAATAGGTATTATTTTCTCCCTGTTTTAGCTACACTTTTCGTTTTTAATCAGAATTTGCGTTTCAAAATAGTAAAACTCTCCACACGTTTACACTCATAAAAAATATAATTCTTTTTCTTTGTACTTTCTTATTTCCTTTTTAATTCGAAGCATAAAAATAAGTTCAGACTTTCGCCCCATATCTACTATCGGACCGTTCGACTTTGACACATTTTACCCAGACATTTTCTCAAAGCTAAAAGTAGAAATAAAAATTAATAACTCCAAGCTGTCACCCCATTTAGTCGTTTCCCCTTGAACTGTGTAAACTGCTGCTGATGACGGATTAACCTAAATTGCCGTTTTTCATTGTTTGCCTTTCTCATCCACAGCCATGCCGAAACTCGGACAATTTCATGCAAATAAAATGAATGACCGTATAATTTTTTTCTGCATTTTTCTTCATCATAGGGAAGTCTACAATAAAAACTAAACGTTGATGAATACATAAATAATATAGTTTTTCGCTTTCCTTTTTCATTTTCCATATATATATATATTCCTTAAGCCAGGCTTTTCAAAGATTAAAATCTTATGATCAGAGGAATTACATAGATGGATAAGTTAGCAGTGGAATAGCCAACATTCAAAATTTGAAAAAATATACAGTAATGGAGAGTAAGAGTATGCGTGTAAATTTTTTATCAAAATATGGAGTATTCCCAGTTGGTGAATATCCGTTGATAAAGTGTCCGGTGAAGGAAGATTTAAAGATAGAAAAATGGGTTTCGTGGAGACAGCTGTGAAAATGTTCAAAATTAAATACATCCAATAGAAATATGTTTAGTTCAATCGTAGATAAGAAGCACTTATTCGGATGTAATTTTGAGAATTAGGGCCATTTTAAAATACTTCCGTGGAGCGAGAATGAAGATAGTTTTTTAAGAGTTGAGTTTAAAATGTGTATATTATACGCGGGCAGTCGGGAATTTATGTAGTAACTTCGATCGAATCGAAGAAATGAGAGATGGATTTCTGGTCGGAGATGAAGCCAAGTAAAAAGAAGTGGAAGGAGTTGAGATAGGGGGAGTGGGTGACGGGTTTTAGTTAATTTAACTATGGCTGATGCTGGGAGAAGGGTAGGGGAAGGGTTTGTTTAGTTACTGCAAATTGATAGGCTGGCTTCACTTAAGAGCTGGGGTTGGGTTACAATAAGCTAAAAACAGTAGCGTTTCAGGTCAGTAAGTAAATATTTCGGAAGGGGGGATGCCCCTGTAATTAAAACGGATTTTTATACCAAATTATATATAATTCAGGAAGTTTGAAAGGGTTCAAATTGAGAAATTAGGGCTCAGACGATTGGAAATAAGGAATGTATGTGTTTAAGGTGTAATAATCCGGACAAATATAGTATTTCAGGGTTTAATGTTTAAAGACTATAGATTTCCCAGTTATTCAAATATTAGATGCATGACTAAATAAGATACTTTAATATATAACTGAAGTAAAGATTGTGAACAGCGTTAATCTGTTTGCAACAATTGAGTTATAGTATAAAGATTATGGGTAGGATTGGGTTGAATTATGTAACCGAAGTGATGACATGGTGTATTAAAATTATAACCTGTTTTCGAACTCGGGAATATTTCTGTCGAACTTGGGAATCTGTACGGAATTTCGAACGGAACCATTTGACCCGTGGCGCAGTGGATATAGTACTAAGTTTAATTAAGTTCTAAGTGATAGTCATCTGAAGGTTGAAGGTTCAATCCTCTGTGCGGGCGATACGAAGAATTGCGAATAACTGCAGACTTCTCCCAGTGGATTAAATAAAAAGTTCTGTTCAAAATTCAGTCCAGATCTCTGAGTTCGACGGAAATATTCTCGAGTTCGAAGCGATACACCTGAAGAAGACCGGAGGTTAAAGAAAGACCGAATAACAATAAGTACTACGTGGATATGCCCTCCCTATATTTTAAAACCAGATATTATGAACATAAAAGCACATTTAAAAACAAAGAACGTCGAATTAAAACAACACTAGCAAACCATTATTGGGAGCTCAAAGAAAATGGACGCTCACCAATAATTGAATAGAAATATAATAGAACAGGCCATTATATGTAGAAATTTAGACGACCCGTGTAGATTATGTCTGAATGAGAAATTTGAAATCTTAAACTTTAAAGACCTCCCAAAACTATTAAACTGTAAAAGTGAGATAGCAAACAGCTGCATACACATAATAAAATTTACCGTAGACTAACAATACATAAATAAATATATGAAAAAACAAACAAATAAGTAAAAAAAAAACTAAACTAAAACCTAAAAACTTAAAACCTAAAATAGAAATGTAAGGAACCACGTGTTAAATAAGGTCAGCCATTATACTGACAGAACAAAGCAACAGTGATAGGCCACTCTATAGAAAACAGAACAATAGAATAGAAAATAGGAAGTAAAACCAACCGAACATTTGCTTATAAGAAGCCATAAGATTGGCTAAGACAACAACAAAGAAACCGCGATGAATCAGCATATAGAAAACAGAAACATAGAATAGGAAATAGGAAGTAAAACCTACCGAACCTTTATTCGTGAGAAGTCCAACGATTGACTAAGAAAAAAACTAAGAATCTGATTAGTTAACTAGCTAGTCTTGTATATAAAAACACCATAAAAAACTAACTCCATACATTTTAGCCTGACGGTTCCCCCTGGGGATGAAACGCGGGAGCCTCTGTGTAGCTTAATTGCCATAAATATATTTTCATAACTTAAAATATATATATATATATACGCTGATGAGTCTTAAGACGACGAAACATGTATCAGTAGATAATTATATTTAAAAAATATGTATCGCTCCCCATATGGGGGCATCACATTGGTGAACGTGAAAATTATTCCCATCTAGCATTTAGGCAAAATGCTTGCCGTATAAAGGGTTTAATTCGTTCAAAGTATTGCAAATAAACAAATAAATGGCACCTCAACACACACGTATATATATATATATATATATATATATATATATATATATATATATATATATATATATATATACAGAGAGAGAGTTTGATAGAGAGTGAGAAAGAGTGAAGAGTGAGAGTGAGAATGAGTGAAGAGAGAGAGAGAGTGAGAGAGTGAGATAAACTCAATTGGTTTCATTTGCCTGCAAACAAATTAATGTTTCATGAATTCAATTCCTTTAGTGTTTTGCTTTCGTGCGATAGTTTCGTAAATGTTTAATAACATTTATTATGAAAAAAAGAAAAAAATTCAAATGAAATTTTCCGCATCAAAATTAAAACTCATTACTTAAAGAAACAATAAATAAATGCATACCATCAAACAAAGCAAACAATAATGACAAACGCGTCACCACCGATTTTTTACGGAGATTCGTTGGATACGGCTATTCAATCTGCGCATGTTGCGATATAAGTCCGATTTCAAATTGAAGCGTGACAAACAAAAGAAAGTGCCATTTCAAATTGAAGCGTGACAAACTAAAGAAAATGCCATTCAAATTGAAGCGTGACAAACTAAAGAAAGTGCCATTTCAAATTGAAGCGTGATAAACAAAAGAAAATGCCATTCAAATTGAAGCGTGACAAACTAAAGAAAATGCCATTCAAATTGAAATGTGACAAACTAAAGAAAATGCCATTCAAATTGAAGCGTGACAAACAAAAGAAAGTGCCATTTCAAATTGAAGCGTTACAAACAAAAGAAAGTGCCATTTCAGATTGAAGCGTTACAAACAAAAGAAAATGCCATTTAAATTGAAGCGTGACAAACAAAAGAAAGTGCCATTTCAAATTGAAGCGTTACAAACAAAAGAAAGTGCCATTTCAGATTGAAGCGTTACAAACAAAAGAAAATGCCATTCAAATTGAAGCGTTACAAACTAAAGAAAATGCCATTTCAAATTGAAGCGTGACAAACAAAAGAAAGTGCCATTTCAAATTGAAGCGTTACAAACAAAAGAAAGTGCCATTTCAAATTGAAGCGTGACAAACTAAAGAAAGTGCCATTTCAGATTGAAGCGTGATAAACTAAAGAAACTGCCATTGCAAATTGAAGCGTTACAAACAAAAGAAAGTGCCATTTAAATTGAAGCGTGACATATAAAAGAAAGTGCCATTTAAATTGAAGCGTGACATACAAAAGAAAGTGCCATTTCAAATTGAAGCGTGACAAACTAAAGAAATTGCCATTTCAAATTGAAGCGTGACAAACTAAATAAAGTGCCATTTCAAATTGAAGCGTGACAAACTAAAGAAAATGCCATTTAAAATTCAAGAGTGACACAAATTTAAGCGTGACAAAAAAAAGTTAAAATTCGGCAATCATGCAGTATAGTTAACAGTCGAGAAATCGAAAACAAGCAAAATATATAACAACTAACTTTTACCAAACACATAAACATTTTATTTTCTACCGGATTGTATAATTTTAAAGTGTGGAAAAATGATTTTAAGATTTATTAGCTATGAATATGTTATAGTTACATTGATTAAACCAAATACGAATCAAATATAGATGGCGGTCGATTTTGTTTAAAGATGGTCATTATTTTCAGGCTTAAAAGATATTAAAAAGGCTTATACTACCACTAACCCTAAGTCCGGTGTGCTTGTCAATCGGACTTAGAGAAAGTGGTAAAGTAAGTCATTTAAAAACAATTTTTTGAAGGATTTTAACATCAATAACAACAACAACAGATATGTCGGCCATATTGGATACTGACTCTATCTTAAAAAAAGATATCGACGAAATTTTATATTGAAATAAAAGAAATAACAACGTTAAAACTTTACAGGTCGATAGAAAATAACATTTTAATGTTAAAAGTTATTTGTTGTGAATTTTGCTTGTTTTCAATTTTTTGGCTATGAACTACACTGCATGACATTCTATTCCAAAGTTTCAAAAAGTGATTCGAAACTTAAGCGTCACAGTAAATTACATTTTTAAATTCAAGTGTGACTGTTAAGTTATTTACGTCCAGGATGTTAGACTGAAGGTCAAAATATTTTTTTATTTACCTCTTCTCAAGAGGCTAGACACAAAGTCAGGTGTGGTTAGCCAGCAGACTAAGATTAGCGCGCTCTGACCTACATAATATATTTTTGGGCAGCCCCGTTGGCATTCCTCGGTAGGGGCACCTCAGGCGATTAGCAATAAACTAACCCCTTTACAAAGGGTGATTGGGCAAAGTCTTGGACAGTGAACCTCCAAAAACTGCACAGGACAATACCTTAGATCAGCGAAATCAAGACGGGACCGGTCTACAGAGTGCAGCATCCATCGGAAAAGGTACTACCCTCTGATCTTAGCCAAAAAGCCAAAGAGTGTGACAGCCAAAGAAACAAATTCTTTTAAAAACTTAGCGGTAAATTTCGACGAAAGTTCTATTTGAAATCTAAGTATTACGAACGGGCAAACATGCTACATTAAAGCGTCCATTAACAGGCCTACCGTCTGATGGCTGGAGCCTCTCAAAAAGATGTGAAGAATCGAGTTAAATCTCAAATAATGATTCCTTTCCAAAATGGTTGCAGGCGAAACATTCCAATGAAACAATTTTCACAAGAATTTTTTTGAATGTTTTCTTTTTAAGTACAGAAAAAAAGAAAAATCCACACATACAAAACATATTTTGTAAATTCATAAAATAATCGCACAAAAAAGAAAATGAAAGACGGGTTTCTTGAAATATTCATTTGTTTGTAGCAAATTTAAAACAATTAACGATCAATCCTTTATCACGCTCATATTTTAACCGTCTAATTCACATACAGACGGAAGTGACGTCATATTACTCTAAATAAATAAGTGACGTCATATTCACTCTAAATAATGAGGGAGGATCAAATAGAACCTTAACACTTTTTATTAACGAGTTATGAAACGTAAATAAAGTAGTAGAGAGAAAAAAAGTACCCCGCTCTCGCCCCCGCTCTCTCTCTCTCTCTCTCTCTCTCTCTCTCTCTCTCTCTCTCTCTCTCTCTCTCTCTATATATATATATATATATATATATATATATATATATATATATAGGGTGGGCAAAAATAAGGGTCCTATTTTTAAAAATTCAGAACTTTTTTATTTATTGATTTTTAAAAAATTTTTTTTAGAATAAGTAAAGGACCCCTTCTGAAGCAAGCATGAGCCGTATTAGCCCTAAGGAACGTACCCTCATTTAGAAAACATTATTTTTGCTTAAAAAACTCAAAACAGTGTAAAAAACAATACTTTAGTTTTTGTAAGTTTTAAGAAGTGTTTTTCGGCTAAAATTTGTTTTGTTTATTTCAAAAAATCTCGGAAGGGTCAGTCTACACACACATAAAGTTTGGTGAGTTTAACTTTTATTTTGTGGAAGTTATTCAAATTCAAGTTATTCAAATTTAAAGATAGGACCCTTATTTTGGCCCACCCTATATATATATATATATATATATATATATATATATATATATATATATATATATATATATATATATATATATATATATATATATATAAGTAATTAAATAAAAAACTAAACTAATCCAACACCTAAGGAGTAGAAATAGAAAAACACGAACGTGTTAAAATAAGGTCACCTATTAATTCGACACATTCACAAAAAAAGAATGAGTCACCCCCATAGGATCAGTATTAAAGCTAAGTAATAAAATAAGGAACGCTAACTCTTACGAAAAAAATAGAGTTATTCATTCCCTTTAGTTGATTTGTTTATTTAATAATGTCTCCATATCAGCAGGTGCCCAACATGATTAAGCATTTTTCAATAAAGTTCGCGAAGTATGTTAATTTATTTCCAATAACATGGTACAACATTAAGAAATAAAAATTTGCTAGAATCAAGGTTCAATTCGTCAGCTTACATGCTATTTAGGTCGAACTTTTAAAATCCGGCCGATATAATTATATATAATATAATAGAATTTTATTTATAAAATCTCTACTTTGTATTGAGCACTTTTGATAAAAATATTGGTTTTAAGTTCATGTTATAAATACATTTGAACTTAATTGTATATATGCGTGAGTGGGTATGTGCGTGTGTGTATGCGTGCATGCGGGTGCGTGTGTGCATTCAAACAATAACATAGACATTTATCTTTGCAAAAAGCGCTTTCGATAGGTTCTTCTCGCAAATGCGGGCAACGTATGTTTCTGCATATGAATTGCACTTTACACATATCTCCGAAATAGAAGAAATCGAAAGATCCCTAATTGCATTATCCCCTCCGCCTCCGTGACTTTCCGCCTCACAGCCGACCGAACGCCCAACCCCAACACGTCCAAAAAATGATGAGACAATCTTGCGTCGGTAAACAAAGAAGATGCGATTCTGTCTTGTTTTTATTTGGTTTGTCCTTTTTTATTCTTTATTGACTTCGACGATTACTTGGAAATGAAGAGTTAATTATAGCGAGTCGACCACAATAAATGGCGCGATGAGAACGGTAAACACACACACACATACGACACACACACACACAACAAACACATACGCTCACACATGCACACACAAGTCAGACCCCGGGGGCGGGAGGACATGAAATCGAACAAGAAGATCAGATCAAAAAAATCAATCAGATAAAAGAGACTAAAAAAAAACAAAAATTACAACCAAAAATGGAGATTTTTTTCTACTTTTTTTGTTTTTCGCTTTATTTTGTTTTGTTTGTTTATTTTTTGTCTCTTTCATTATTTTCTTATTACGTTCTTTATTTCTTTCTTTCTTTTTCCCTATTTTCCCAGTTTTTCATCTTCCTCCCCCTCATTCTCATTTTCAATTTTGTGCGCTTTCTAACCCACCTTACTCTACTTCGCCTCATACTCGCTTTATTCGTTCGTTTCCTCCTCCTCCTCTTCCTCCTCCTCCTCCTCCTCCTTATCATCATCATCATCATCATCATCATCATCATCATCATCATCATCATCACCACCACCACCACCACTACCACCAACAGCAACAGCATCAGAATCCCTTCAATTTTCTTATCCTTTCTCCTGTATATTCCTCTCTTTCTTCCTTCGATTTTTCAATCAATTCTTTTACTTCCATTATTTTTTCCAAATTTGAAAAGCCTCTCAAGTCGCCACCTTCTTCTCCTTCCTACTCCTCCTACTCCTTTTCCTCCTCCTCTGTTATCTCTTCGATTTCATGCGTCTTTTCTTCTACTTTTCCCCATTTTTCCTCTAAAATTCTGCCTCCCCCGCCATCGTGCTCTTCATTTCTTATCTCCTCGATCTCGCCCTCCTTTATCTATTTCCATCTTTTCGTTTTCTCTACTTTTCTTTGTCCACTAAAGTTTTGTTTTACATTTATTTCTTAGAGACGGAGGATGACGATCAACTTTGCCCCCTCTCTCTCTCTCTCACACACTTTCTCCCTCTCTTTCTCTTTGCCTCCTATCTCTCTCTCACACACTTTCTCCCTCTCTTTCTTTTTGCCCCCTCTCTCTCTCTCTCTCACACACTTTCTCCCTCTCTTTCTCTTTGCCCCCTCTCTCTCTCACACACTTTCTCCCTCTCTTTCTCTTTGCCTCCTCTCTCTCTCTCACACTTTCTCCCTCTCTTTCTCTTTGCCTTCTATCTCTCCCACAACGAAGACATCGTTTTGATTTCCTTTCACGTTTCCTTTAAAAGAACACATTTTTTAATTAAAAAAAAACTGGAATAAAAAGGACTATGAAGCTGATTAAGAGAGAGAGAGAGAGAGAGAGAGAGAGAGAGAGAGAGAAAGAGAGAGAAAGAGAGAGAAAGAGAGAGAGAGAAAGAGAGACATAGACCACATTTTGTTTTCTAATATAACCTGAAACAACCCACAAATTTCGGCGTATTTGTTGGAGTTTTAAAACTTGATTTAATTAATTTTTGTTTTTACGTTTGTTTTCTTTTGCTTTTCTTTTTCACCATGTTCGTTATTCAAATTTATTTTTTCGTCTCCGATGTTTTGTGCTGTCGTAGTTTTAATAAAGACAGAAACAAGATGGTTACACCCGTAATGTTATTATGTAGTAAGTAACATTTTAAAGTAAAATAAAAAAACTACTTTTTTTTTTAATATAGAAATGCAACGATATCCTAAATATGTATGACTATCAGAGTACCCAGGACTATTTAGAAAATAATGAGAAGCGTTTTCATGGCGGGGTTAGATACTCATATGAGTTCAGTTTTTACTATCGATGTTAGGCAATATTGTTCACGTGTTCAATTCATTAAACCCGCCGAACAAGGGAAGAGTCTATCAGGCATGTGTACGCAATGTTATGATGTATGGAAGTGAAACCTGGTCAGTAAGGGTTGAGGACATGCGTTGCATGGAGAGGAATGATGCAATAGATAATGTGAGCCTAAAATACACGGTATGGTTTTGATGACTTCAGAGGAAGATTAAAAGCTATACAGTATAAGGAGATGTGTACAGAAGGGGGAGACTTCGATGGTATGGTCACGTTGAAAGAATGGATGAGAGTTCTTGGATTAGTAGATGGAGAACAGTTGAAGTAGCAGGTTCAGTTCACAAGGTAAGGCCAACGAAAACATAGGGGGAAGGTGATAAAACTTGACTGAAGGGAAAGAAGAATAAATAAAGACTTGACAGAGATTGGGTAGTTTGGAATTAATTTCTTAAAACCGTCCAACACGTGCCAGCATGTAAAACGAATGTAAAAATGATGCTGCTGCTGATGATAATTATGATGATGATGATGATGTAGTAGTAGTAGTAGTAGTAGTAGTAGTAGTAGTAGTAGTAGTAGTAGTTATTTTGAAATTCAGTTGGTTTGTGTTGCCGGGCTATTTTTCCTTTTCGTTATCTCTTATGCACTTGAATAAACGTTTATTTTAATCAGATAATTACACACACACACACATGAACTTCTTTTATTTATATATAAATGAGAAAATAAGTTGATAATAATCTGATGTGATTAATCTATCAACTGATCGGTGGCCATTGACTGATCGCTTCAAATTTAAACGGGAATAAATGTTGGCATTTAATTTCTGTTGTTTTATCCAATAATTCACAGCATACCTATTATTTTTATAGTAGTAGTAGTTGTAGTAGTAGTAGTAGTAGTTTTGGTTGTTTTAGTTATATTAGTAGCGGTAGTTGGTTAAGTAATAGTAGTCCATGGGGGAAGTAAGCTGTTAGATACCAGAGGCTCTGATTGGTTGAACTAAGTCTCGTGAAGAGTCTTATTAAACTTAACTATTAGTTCCTTATCCAGCACGAATTAATATTCAGATACACGAAGGTGCCCATACCGAGGAATGTCTATGGGGATGCTCAGGCATTTTTTTGCGGGGCCAGAGTGTGTTACGTCTTGTGCACTGGCCTACTATCCTCATCTTCCGGCCTTTTGCCACATCTTCTCACGGTGGGAGGATATAGATACTGTATTGTACGAAGGCTCAAATGATTACCAATCTAAAATAGAACTGTTGATGAAAAGTTCTTTGGGACTTATTCCGTGACGATAACGTGGTCGAGAAAATCGTTGACATGATAAATAAAATATCTTGTAACTTTTAACCGTATCCGTCGCCTTTCCAGTGACGCGGAATGAATTTCAAGATGGCTACGCAGTTCACGTATGGTGTCCAGATAAAAG
Source organism: Sepiola atlantica (assembly GCA_963556195.1). Classification (NCBI taxonomy): domain Eukaryota; kingdom Metazoa; phylum Mollusca; class Cephalopoda; order Sepiida; family Sepiolidae; genus Sepiola; species Sepiola atlantica. Next base: position 58,582,496 of record OY744519.1, read on the forward strand.
CCACTAGACGTCCACAATGGAAAATTTAACAGTGTTTTTATTTTCAAGATGTCCTGATTTTTAAAAAAATACAAAATGTTTATACTCCGTTTTCACAATGTTTTATTTTCATAATGTCTATATTCATCGCGTATCAATTACGGCACATAAGTAAATTTGATCCCTAAACGAAAAGACATGAATCTATAAAAGAAATACTTGAACATCTAACAAAAACATTACGACGTATTACAACAAAAGAATTTCACATCAGCTAGAAAACAATAAACCACTAGAAGAAATACTTGAACTTCTTACCAAAAGAATTCAACATCTAGGAGAAAGAATTGAATATCTAACAAACAAACTATCTAACTGAAAAACTTAACGTTTGACAGAAGTATTTGAACATCTAACTGAGGGAATTGAACCTCGAATTGAATATCTAACAGACAAACTATCTAACTGAAAAACTTAACGTTTGACAGAAGTATTTGAACATCTAACTGAGGGAATTGAACCTCGAATTGAATATCTAACATACAAATTATCTAACTGAAAAACTTAACGTTTGACAGAAGTATTTGAACATCTAACTGAGGGAATTGAACCTCGAATTGAATATCTAACAGTAAAACTAAAGACTTGAACCTCTAACAATAAGACGAACCTCAACCAGAAAAGCTTGAATCGCAGCTGACAGGTTTTACCATTTTTTATCCACCTCTTTTCATAGTTTAGCAAAGTCTAATAATCTGTTCTTTTAATATTCCAGTGTGTACATCTTTGTATTTATTTTATATCATTTATTTTGTAAATTTAAAAAGAAATTACTTGCTGATAAACACGTGGTTCTGACATTTAATAAAAGGAACCCAAACTAACACAACGATTCATTTGGGAAGGGCACATAACTCAAAACAAAATTACTGTTATTCCGGAATCTTTTTTTTTTTAAGTTGAACCTTCACATCGGAAAGACTAAAGAAAAATAGCCACAAGCAGCGAAAGAAAGAAACAAATGCAAAAAAGGTGCAAATATTAATTCATAAAAAATCATCAGATTTAAATAAACAAAACAAAGAAAACGGCGAACTTTTTTCTGTTTTTCAAATCAGCAATGGAGTCATTTCCAAAGAGATATAAGACAGTCTCTGCTTTTATTTTTCTTATTACGATGAAACTAATGGTTCAATGAATATTTATAGAAAATTCACACATATTAAACAGATAGATTTCTCGCTAAACAGATACATATTAAACACAATATACACACTCACACACAATGTATATATATATATATATATATATATATATATATATATATATATATATTTATGCATATAAAGCAGATAAATATAAGTATATGTGGATAATATATCCATATATACATATATATATATATATATATATATATATATATATATAAATATACATATCGAGTATATATATATATATATATATATATATATATATATATATATATATACATATGCATATCAAGCACACACCTTTATGTATACATTTTCATCTATAAGTTTATATAAAAAATGTATATATTCATATCAAGGAGATATATATATATATATATATATATATATATATATATATATATATATATATATATATATATATGATTATTTTTATTTATACAAACATTGTACATGTTTGTAAAAATAAGAATAATCATAAATATAAAAGCTCTATTCGATAGTGAACACTCTCTATACGCCCGGCTTAAATTCTTTTGATTTTTATCCTGTGGATATTTACTTTACGTGGATTACTATATATATATATATATATATATATATATATATATATATATATATATATATATATATATATATTTATATTATAATAATTCTCATGATAATAATTCTCATGATAATAATAATAAATCTAATTTTCCACTTAACACACCTATTACACTATTTTATCGTTACCAGTTCCATCAGAACTATAAAATAAATGAACAAGTTCTAAGAAATATTATTAATAAGAACGTATTCTCTACTAACACAAATAAAAAAAGTACAACTGATCATTTTCTACAATAAAGTAAAAACCACTAACCTTATTATCACAAATAATTCACCCCCCTCGATTAGGGTCTTGGATAAGACAAACCTTGTTTATGAGTTTAAATGCCCTTTGGGAGACTGTGTCTCCGACTACGAAGAAAAAAACATATACATAGGTTTGACTACCACGACTTTGTCGAGAAGGTTGACGATGCATTTGTCTGACACTAGCGCCATAGCCCAACACTTAACTAACAACTACTCCTGCCCCCGATCGGAATTCAGAAAACTCTTAGTAAAAAATACAACAATTTTAGAAATTAGTACTAACAAACAAACACTCCATATATTAGAAGCCGTATATATAAAAACAAAAAAAAACCTAACTAATACAATTAACTATATTATATGTAATAATATTCTAAAATGTTTCTAGCTCCAATATAGTTTCGTACTTAGTACATAATTCCCGCCAAACACCTTCTATAAATACTACACATGGTCTAGACTGAGTAGACTCATTCCCCCTGCAGATGGACCCAGATGGTCCGAAAGTACTTGGAAGACAGATGCAAATTATGGCAAATTCATCAGCCAATTCCCATTCGAAACTAAGATTCTAATTCGGACTATTGAAAGGATCTACCAAATATCTATCTGTACACGAGTTATCTATTATATTACACAATACTTGCCTGAAAGAGAAAATGCTGCCTTGATATATATATATATATATATATATATATATATATATATATATATATATATATATATATATAACGTACTACAGGGTGATTCATAAGTCACTTCACTTAGCTATTTAAAATGATTACCATATGAAGCACAAACATACTATGAACTTTTGATAATTGTTATCTTACTCTCTAATTACTGCTATTTGTTATTTTAAATTTTTTCGTTTATATATTTATTTCATAATCAATCAAATATGCTACAAAGAGTCGTAAGTTCCTTGCAAAAAAGAATGGAGCTATGCATGCAGAACAAAGGTGGTAATTTTGAAAATTTGCCGTAATTTTAAACTCCCATAAATGAATTTGTTGAATAAACTTTCTGTTTTGTTATTACCGTATTTTTTAACTTTAGAATTTCAAAAATAAATAGCTAAGTGACTTATGAATCACCCTGTATATGTATATATATATATATATATATATATATATATATATATATATATATATATATATATATATGTGTGTATATATATGTATTTATATACATCAAAGATATTTATACATATATATACCTCAAAGATGTATATATATATATATATATATATATCTTTTATATATATATATATATAAATTAAAGGTATATTTACATCATATATATATATATATATATATATATATGTATATAGATATATATATGAAAATATACAATATATATATTCAATATGCAATACTCTATGCCCCGCCTAATGAGTTCTGTTTGAGAGGTGCCTAACATGCCAGCTGAATTTGGCATTTAGACGTTAGTTTACTCTCCCAATTCCATGGCAATGCTTGTTGGCCGCAAAGATTAGCGCTCCGACTACTTAGTCAATAATGACTATTGTGTTGGGGTTCGAATACTGCGACCAGTAGGGATCGTTTACTTCAATACTAAGGATTGCAGGTTTTGCATGACACACATGTCTATATGGGTCTATTTAAAATGATATTTCTTTCTTTATATATAATTGTTCAAAGCTCTCGGTGGATGGAACACTTTTAGTAAGTGGACAACAAACAGTCATTTATAGCGTAATGCAATATTCTAGGCTCAGACTATTGAGTTCTGTTTTATAGCCTGCTAGAAAGCGCGCGGAATTTGGAATTTAGACGTTAATTTACTTTTCCATATCCACAGCAATGCCTGTTGACCGCAACGATTAGTACTCCGACTACTGAGTCAAGAATGATTTTTGTATTGGGGTTCGAATCATGCGACCGACAGGGATTATCTACTCCCATACCGATGATTGCTGGTTTTCCATGTAACACATGTATATATAGTTCAATTTGAAAATAATATTAATTTATAAATAAGTGTATATGTATATAGGTATATGAATTAATACTTATTTTAAAATAATTGTATATATATATATTCCATGATAAATGCCAGTATACTGAAATCATGTGCCCTTAATAGGGTTAAGATGAAAATTCATATACACTAAATGTACAAAAGCAAGGAAATTCTCAAATGTTTACACTTTTATTGTCATTAAGGGTATGCGAGCACAACAGGGATATTTATTTTACTGGTTGGAATTTTCTTGAACGCACCTCACACACTTCATCCACTCATGCATAGAGATTTATACTGTAGTGATGTGATAATGAAATGGCTTGGTTGATATGTAGTCATAGTAGTTAAGGGCACATGATTTCAGTATACTGGTATTTGTCATGGGATGTCACTACTTTTGTAAAGGCTATGCTCAAGACAATGGTAATTTTTAAGTTTTTAAAAATTTTTCTGGAAAACTAAGGTATATTGTAAACTGAAATTAAAATGCCATCAACTAGACCCTAGAACCTCTATCTCTACCAAAAATCAGCTGAATCGATCAAATAGTTGATCTCTGGGTTGCCTTGACTAATGATGCTGAAATTCTACACGATAATAGAACCTATCAAAAAAAATCTTGTGCAAAGTTTTAACTAATTTGGTTTACTGGCTCTTGAGTTATGACTGATCAAAGAAATGAGATTTCTAGCATAGGTCGTTTTGAAGTCTCCCGTGATATATATCGACGATATACAGATATATAAATATCAAGAATATATATATATATATATATATATATATATATATATATATATATTAATACCAAGTATATATATATCAAATATATTTATATGTATCAATGATATATATATATATATCTAATATATATATATATATCAATGATATATATATATATATCTAATATATATATATATATATATATATATATATATATATATATATATATATATTAAGGATATATATATATTAAGGATATATATATATATAGGATATATATATATCAAGAACATATATATATACATATATATATATATATATATATATATATCAAGGATATATATGTATACATATATAGGATATATATTTTAATTTATTTTATACGTGTTTCTGGCTCACAATGCAATTTTCTGCATCTTAATCACTTAGAAATGGGAGACAATCGAAATAATAGTAAGCAAAATAACAACGAACGCTACAATCACCAATAAAAATAATTACAGAAAAATACATCAAGGATATATATATATATATATATATATATATATATATATATATATATATTCAAGGATATCTATATATATATATATATATATATATATATTAATGATATTTATATATAAAGGTAAATATATATATATATATATATATATATATATATATATATATAAAGGATATATTTATATATATGTACATACAAATAAAATTATATAAACATTAGAAACATTCTACACGGACTAATTAATGTTTCAATGTTAACACATTAGGTTAAAACATTAAAATTGTCTAAAAGAAACTAGAAAGAATAAAATCGACCAGTTGAAAATTCACATGATTAATGTGTCATTTATTTTTTCTACGAGTAGACAACCCCTCCCACCTACCTAAACACATTTGACGGGTGCATGTCATAATCACAAACAAGTCAAACACCTAAGCAACGCGAGACGCACAATACTTTCTTATCCCTCCCTTTTATTCTACCTTAAACCGCCCAGACAGTACGTATACTCAAATCTACCTAAAACAATTCACACTCATCCTCGAGACACATGTAAAACCAACTCTTCTACATACATTCCACTGTATTTTATATATTTATATACACATATTATAGTGAAATAGTTTACACAAATAGTATACACACATTCATTTACTCATTGCACCCGCATTTATATTGTTGACCTAATATAACTATAGACAAGTTTAAGCGAACATCTATCACGAATTTTATGTACGACTATCTTTAACAAAGTTCTACTAGGCCAATTTATACTTAGACCCTGAAATTAAAAGATTTAATCAGTGTTTACTAAACCTAATTATTTTATATTAAGAAAGATAGAAAAATAGCTATTTTTCAATATACCTGTTTTAAAATTTATAGTTATTAAATCATAATTTTACTAAATCAAATATTGTATACAGCAACACTTTACAAAATGTTTCATTTCTTAGCTCACTTTGTAGTTGTGACGTGTTAACATGGAAACGTTGGTTGATCTTCGTATACTGTTTCTAATGTTTATACAATTGTATTTATTAAAGCTATACTTTGTATTATGCACTTTTGAGATAATATTGGCTTTAAGTTAATATATATATATATATATATATATATATATATATATATATATATATATATATATATATATATATGAGAAAGGAAGGATGAGAGTAATCCGACGTAATGGGAATTGAAAAAGGAAAACCCAAGAGATATTTTTTATATATTCATCAACGTTTCGGGTATATTGTAAGACTTCCTCAGGATGATAATTTTCAGAAAAATGTCATGCAAGTACATTGAAATATTGTGTTGACATGATGGGTTGATAGGGAAAAGTAGTAACATACTTTTTATATTGTTATATCAAGCCTCAGACATAATTAGTATGCGTATATATTAGTGTTTAGATGATTGATTGGAATCGGGATCAGGAATCGGAAAAATAAGAACTGTTGGGCGTATCCGAATTGGAAAAATTTGAACCTAATTTCCAATTCCAAAACCGATTAAAAAAATGAAACTTAATTTTACATAGCTGGTACTAATGATACAATGATAAATTTATAGTTTTTAAACCACCAGCATAATTAAAATCTACACATCATAACACAAAAAGTACGATGTAAATTTATTTTATTTGTGTAAAAGAAAAATGACATGCGGGGTTTTGTCCAGTCTTTTAGCATTGGCAAACCTGAAAAGAGGGATCCAAAAAGTATGATAAAAATGTAGAACTCACTTTCAAGGGCTTGTTTGAATTAGATATAAATGAATTAGTGAATTTAAAGATTTTCACGGCTCTACGTAAGGCCATAATTTAGCGTCAGCTCTTCTTTGATTTAGCGTTTCCTGTCTGAACTGGTTGTAAACAAATTCTAAATTCATAAAGGTTGATAGAGGTGAATATAGAAGACATAAAATCAAAGACTAATAATAAAAATGATTCTTGGTTAATAATATTATTGAAACCGTTTTGTTCATTTTTATTTCACTGACAAGACACAAATACACAGACTACGAGAGAAACAGTGAAAATTTGCCTGCCAACATGAAAATGTAGGTGCGTATTTAAAAAAAAAACTATTTGAAAAAATTAAAAATTTAATTACTAACATGTTTTAAATTATTTGTGTTTCATATTTCAGCTAAATCGTCTCTTATAAACAAAAATGAGATTGTACTTTTAGCGATTACGTGTGAACACCGTGAAAAACTTGGCGGGAAGAAAAACAATTCTTCTAGAATTTAGAGTGGGGATATCAGTTTCGCATGTAAATTTAACGTAAGATGAGCCCTTATTTCTGGTCTGTTCTAGCATTTTAGGGTAGTAAATACGATAAACTTAAGATTGCAGATAAAATCTATAGGGTTTATTTTGGGTGGGGTACCAATTTTAAGCGATTACGTACGGCTTTATTACATTTCCAGTCGGACCTAGGTTAGTGGTAAATTTATGTATGATACTGAACCCTTACTCTAAATTCTAAAATAATTATTTTTGTATTTTTCTTCTTTCTGCCAAGTTTTTTAGGCTGTTCAAACGTTACCGCCCGAAAAAGTAGAATCTTATTTTGGAGGTAAGTGATTTAATTAAGGGTGTTATTAATTATATGTCATCCTATTTACTTGTCTCCCCATGGAGGTAGAGTTAGACACAAGATCGGGTTTTAATGTGAGGAATCCCCTCCTCCAAGAAGGCGCACTCTCGATTGTGAGAAAAAAATTAAAATTGCCTTAGTTTAGATGGATTTCTCGTTCACTAACCGAGGACAGAAAAGATAAAGTGTAATATCAAGAACAGATAATACACTTTGAATTATTTTTGCTAACAATATACCATATAACATGGCACAAGGCAATCACAAGTGTGGGATTGAGTATCGTTGGTCAACCTTTATCTCACACTATCTATCTTACTCTTAGCTAGAATCATTTCAGTTATCGCAATATCACATTTGCTCTAAAGTTCATCCTATTTAAAATATCGCCAATGTGTTGAAAATATTATTTATATATATATATATATATATATATATATATATATATATATATATATTTATATATAGAGAAAGCATATACATATATATACACCGCCCTATGCAACAACTGCCATCCAATTTACGTGGAAGAAACACAACGTGAATTGAAAAAAAGATTGAGTGAACACAAAAGGGACATAAAAAAACAATAACTCTCTCAGTGCACTTTTCTCTCATGCATTAGAGCACGGTCATACTTTCAAATTTGAACAAGCCAAAATCACCAAATACATCAACAACAAAGCTCGGTGAAGACTACTGGAAACCGCACTAATCACAGCCTCCAACACCATCAGACAACGAAATGGCTTTTATAATCTATCCCCCTTCATAAGTAAAATTATCCTCACTGAACAAAAACTTAACCTAGATCATGGCTAACCTCTATTTTTTTCTCTTCGCTCTCAGTTATACTCACATACCAGTCTCCGCATACACCCCCCCCCACACACACATTTTCATTCACCACGAATCCAAACCTTCTAACTTACACATTCCACACATTCTTGACATAGCAAGCTGGTCAAACACTACTACTCTCCAAATATTTCACATTTAACCACAACAAAATCTCCTCTCTCCCCCTCCCCCATTTCAACCTTTCAACTACTTCTCTCACACTCTTACCCACCCACCCCTCCTACTTTCAAACCACCTTCATCATTTCATCCTTTTTTCATTTTTTCAATTTTTTTCTAAAACCATGACATTACCCACACACCAAAATCACAGAGCCTCTCCCCTTCCCTCCTCTTTCCCCACCCCTCCACTTCTTCACTAACAGCCATCCAGATTATTTCCGTTCACGCCCACCCCTCCACTTTTTCACTCAGAACCATCCTCATTAATCTCATTCCATGCTACTGCGCACCCAGTAGTGGCTACTACTTTTTCCCATCAACCCATCATGTCAACCCAATATTTTCACGTACTTGCATGACATTTTTCTTAAAATTATCATCCTGAGGAAGTATTACAAATAAAGACGAAACGTTGATGAATATATAAAAAAACATCCTTTTTTGGTTTTTCCTTTTCATTTCCCATATATATATATATATATATATATATATATATATATATATATATATATATATATATATAGGTTCTCTCCAAATATGATCTGAGGTTAAGATCGGATTCTAACTCTGCCTGATGAGATCTCAGTTTATAGTAACTGTTGATCGATAACATCGACATGCCAGTGTCGCAGATTTTGTACATGTCTGTGTAAATAAAATTATCATATATATATATATATATATATATATATATATATATAGCAAATATAATTTTTCATTCATATGGAAAAATGTCTCAAATGTTCTTTATTATTCGTATTCATAATATTCTTAGTTAATTAATTGGTATCGAGTTTTGTTTTTATGCAATACGAAAATTCTTATTTCAAAGTAGGAATAGGGTATGGCTCAGAAATTTATATTCAAAATACCGTTAACAGAAATATTCCCCGATAAAGCTTACACGCTGAAATGCTATATTTTGCTGTCTACAATATATAATAATAAATGGTTGTGTTATTTGGTTTGACGACATGTGAACATTTAACAATTATTAATGCTGAGAGCCATTTCTCTAAATAAGTGTTTTTTTTCTATAAACATTTGTTCACAGAACAGTAGTTGTATTCAAAGCAGCAGCGACAGTGAATGTTATTTTTACCTATTGACTCTTTATTGGGCAAAATATCCAAGCAGCAGTTTCTTTCAGCCAACTAGAGAAGCAAGGAGATTCATTTATTCTAAATTCTAGCGTGTACTATAAAATTCGAACACATAGCTTTCTTTATTTTAGCGGTATTTTCTTCAGCAGACAATGTACGTAGGTACGTCGTCAAAACTCGAAAGCCTCAACGAGATACTTTCATGAGCATGAATGCAGAGATTAGCACCTTTTCAAGTCCTATTAGTGATATTTCACATATTTGATTGATTGATTCATTCATTCATTCAGTACTCCATTCATTCATTCATTGATTTATTGATTCATTGGTTAATTGTTGGATTTGAGCGGCATATCAGCCATCGATCATGTTATACTGAAATCATGTTTTGTATACGATTCATTTATAGATGAATTTTGAAGTTTTTTTTATTATTACATAGAGCATTTGATCCTCCCAAATGGTCACTCATTTAGTACTGGCCAGGCTCGACGTCACATAAGTTTACTGATCTTGCGAGAACCGGTGTGCCAGCGTAATTATCGTCATATCACAGAAAATTTGAAGCCCAAACAACGCTGGATGAATTTTCTAGACATCCCATGAAAAGTAAACAATCCAAATACCATGATTTAAAACTCGATTCTTTCCAAGAACAATAATTACTTTTTGATTTCTCTTTGTGATAAGAACTTATTGTTTTCGTTATGCAGTTAATTATAAAAACATAATAATGATGTAAATCCGTTTGTCTTGGTGGATTTGATCTAGACTAGTCGCGACCCAAGGGTTGGGAACTTCTGATTTAGACAATTGCGTGTAAAAAATCGAAGGAGAATATAATGGCATTAGTGTCAACGAGATTCCTCCCATCTTTCGAATGTAAAACAGGGAAAACATTCATAAATGTTCGCCGACTTCAAATCCAACACATTTCAAAATGGCCAACTCCTTCTCCTTCGTACCGTACTCCAGCCGAGAGCATTGTGCTATGACAGGATAAATATCTGTGTCATCTAAAACGCAGATCGACTATTGCCGAGAACCAACCAGTACCACTCCCATGCAGATAAGCATCATGACTGTTATGCAAATTTTAATAGCGCCACCTACGCCGGTAAAGTCGCGTCTTCAGAGATCCAATTAATCAAGAGGGCATAACTCTTGCGGGGAAGGGTACTAATTACCGGATATATTTGTGTTTTGAAAGCGCACCCCTCTCGAGCTCTCTGTTTCTACCGACCCGTTTCTCATCGACAACATGTCTAAAAATGTTGGTTCGCAATTCTGATCTTATCAATGGACAAACTGTATGAATAAATATGGCCATCTGTTCATTCTACAAGTTGTAAAACCTCGCTTTTCTCATGTTGATTCACTCGCACCAGATTGTAGATGCGTCTTCGTATCTCTGCGAGAAGCTCGGTCAGTTGGTCAGTCTGTCGGGCTTCAGTTCGGAATACAGTTTGTGCCAAAAGTCTTTCTGGCACATTATACAAGTCGAGGATACGTCTTCAACAATCAGTCTGACAGAGAAGGCCGCTTCCCTGCTCTTTTGTAATGACGTATTGTTTTGATCAATCCCGAGAAATCAACATTCCCAGGTTTTACCTTCTCTCTTTCAGGAGGGTTTCGTTAATCGCCAACAGCCTGAGACACTTACACCGAGTAATACCGACGGCTTTGCCAAGATATTTTGCGTGAGACCAGAATTCATTACCTCTGGTGCGCTATTTTATTTTCATCTTCCGCCTTGTGCCACATCTTCTCGCTGTGGAATTGGGGTTAGGGTAGGGGGTAAATACCGTTTGAAATAAAGCAAGCCTCCCATTTTATCGTAAATAAAATCCAAAATTATTTTTTGCCATCCAGCCATATTTGGTAGCAATACACTTCAGTCAATGCTTGACTTGTCCACAAAGTTTTAATCATAAATGCCCAACAGTCTTTGTTTAATTGCCTTTTATTGATAACCCCACTTGGATATATCGTGCAAAATTCTCAATAGCTTTGACACACTTATCTCTTGCCTTGATTTTGTGCTGTGTTGACCCTCTTCTGTTCAGAAATAGTCTGGAGATTATTTTAAAAGACATTATCTAGTGGGTTGAGGTCCGGTGAGTGTGAAGCCCATTCAGGATTACGCTTTCTCAGAATTATATGATCACCTACGTGCTCCCGCATACCATTGAACAGCAATAAAGCAAAGACTGTTGAACGTTCATGACTGATACTTGGTGAACAAGTTAAGCATAGATTGAAATTTAGATACTGGATTGTAGTAAAGATAGTGAATGTTATTAACAATTCCAATGATGGGTAACGTTTCCATCGCTAACCGCGTAGATTGAATTAATGAATCTTATTCAAGATTTGTATACGCGTCTCTATAGTCGGCTTTTTCTGTTGGTTTGTCTGTCGTACGTTTGAACTATCATTTATCGATTCGTCTATGCATCTCTATAAGACACTCTGTCTGTCGGTCGGTTCACCAGTCGGTTCACCGGTCGGTAACCCTTCCGTTTGAAATAGCATTTTTATCGCTAAACGCACAGATTAAATGGACACATCTTAAGAAAATTCCAAATTTTTCAAATACACATATTTTATCATTCTATCAATTTTGGAGTCACATTTGAATGGTAAATTATCAGTGCAAGATAGAAATAGACAATTTAATTAAACTATATATATAAAATGAAAAACGGGCAACTGTGTAAATTTCTTTGTTAAATAGGAAAAGAATAAAAGGATAATATACAGAATTACAACTTGTTAACTGGATCCGCGTAAATTACACGGTATTATTGTTTTTCTTTCATCTGTGTATGTGTTGTAATATGTTGTTTATTATCAACTTATTAATGATGCATTTGTCTGCGGAAGACGTAGCTATATTGTATGGAAGAAATATTTTAAATTTTAAGGGAAAATTCATTCTATTAATATTAATTTGTCCGGTTGTAGATTTTGCGCATTTTATGTTGATAAATTCTTTTTAAACATATATTGACTTTCTGAAATACTGGGTTTAAAAAGAAAACTACAAAGAAGCATTTTGAAAGACATCAGATAACTATTAAATTACTAATCGTTGTCGACTAGAGGCACATAAATTAAACAACATTACAAGAGTTAAAGGTTTATTTTTCCATACAAAAAAGACAAAGGGGGGAGCCTAAGTGAAAGCTATAATTCGGGGTAGCTGATGTTGTGTCTCCATTCTTTTTCCGCCCTCCTGATTTCTTGTGCATGCTTTATATGACATGAGTTCTTTTTCTTCTTCCAGCCGGAAGTGTACAGGTGGGGGGGGTCTTGATCGACTTTGCGTGTGTTGGTTATTTACTCAGTGATTAGTATTTGATTTCAATAAACCAGGCTACTATTATGAAGTACATGGAAAATCATCACAGAAGCTGAACGTATATTTTACCCAGGTGCAGTGCTACAATGTCTAAACGTGGGCAAATGAGGAGTGGTCGTAGAAAGCTACATCAACGAAATATTTTTACATACTCATTAAGAGTTCCTATTTTCTCTTGTCCTTCCGTGGAGGTTAGGACTAAAGCTGCCCTCTCCGTACATTTTCCAGAGAGGTCGATATATTCATGAAGAATAAGATGCCAATTAGTTCAACTGTATTCTATTCGTATTATTCGGTCTACTGTTCTTTTCTTGTTAGTCTCACAACGTTTCAGTCGATGTAATTACACGGATCCGTGTTAAAATGCTAAGTAATGATCAGTTCAAAATGACAGTTATCGATATCGAAAACGAGAACAATCTACTCCCGTAGATTAAATAAAATCCACGGGAGTAGATTGTTCTCGTTCTGTCAACCTGACTGGATCTCAAGTAGTTCTTAATTATATTCTTAGTATCGCCTGTACCTTCAACCGCCACTTGTTATTCGAAATTCCGTACAAGTTATTTATTTACCTCTTACAGCAGTAAGATGTGGCACAAAAACCAGCGCCCGAGAAGTTGAGCACTTTGGCCTACAAAAAATGCCTGGGCAGCCCCGTCGGCATTCCCGGTAGGGGCGCCTCAGGCGATTAGCAATAAACTAACCCCTTCTCAAAGGGTGAGAAGGCAAAGCCTGGGAGGGTGGACCTCCTAGAACTGCACAGGACAGACCCATAGACCGACGTATATGAAGGCCCGAAGGCCAAGACAATACCGGTATATGGGGTGCAGTATCCATCGGAACAGATACTAAACTTTGATCCCGGCCAAATGCCTCCGTACAAATTCTCGAGTTTGATATAAAAATTGTTCAGTGCGATAAGACGCACTAGAAGAAGGCCGGAGGTTACATCGACCGAAACGTTGTGAGAATAACATCCAAAATGAAAACAGAAATTCGAATAAGCAAAGCAATTCAAGTTATATTTCCTAATCTAAAAAACTCCGAAACATTTGTTTTTAATACATTCTCATCACGGATCTCCATTTTCTTAGTTCGGATTTAATTCTTATGGGACTAACGTCACGTGATTTATGAAATAAACATTTGGAAAAATAAGCATGATTACAAATTTTAAAATGTGTCGTATACATTTTTAGATATGTTCACGATGCGGAGGTTTGTCCGTCAGCCTGTCACGTTTAAGTTTGAAATATTATTGTTGTTGGTCTGTCAGGCTGTTTTAAATAGTATTTTCTTTCGGCCTGTCGCGCCTCAGTTTAATTTTTTTTCGTCAGTCAGTCAATTTTAAGTTGCAAATAGTATTCTCATTGGTCTATTTAAAATAATATTTTCGTTGGCCTCTAACGCTTTAATTTAAAATGATATTTTCGTCGGTCTGTCAAACTTAATTTTGAAATATAATTTTTATTGATCTATATCGCTTCAATTTGAAATAGTATTTTCGTAAGTCTGTCACAGTTTACTTTTAAATAAGTATTTCGTCCGTCTGACATGCTTATTTTTGGAAAGATATCTTCGTTGGTCTGTAACGCTTCAGTTTAAATCAGCATTTCATATTGCAGTGTGCAGATTGGATTGTACGATCGCCTCATCATTTTAACTCCTCTAAACATCATGAGAAACTTTTATCAAATATACACTAATAGAAATCGATATCGATAACTGATTGATTTATAAACAAGAAAAGTTCAACTAAATTATTATGTTTTTATCTTGAAGATTCAATTCATTTCTTTATGGACTAATCTCAATTATTATTTGAATTGTTTGGGTATTAGTATCCTCACCATTGCTATTGTCGTGTCTCCTATGCTTTCCTATCTTCTGTAACATGGCTGGACGGAGAGAGTAGTAGTAGTAGTAGTAGTAGTAGTAGTAGTAGTAGTAGTAGTAGGTGTAGTAGGTGTAGTAGGTGTAGTAACAGCGGTGATAATGTAATAATAAGTAATGGATCATAATGATAGCTGTCTTTGTTGCGTAAGTGGGCTATACATATATAGGTTAGAGATTGGAATGAAGATCTGAGTCGCATTTGTAATTCAAGGCTGAAATTGTTTTTACAGTTTGTGATTTATGAAAATCAGTAGCTAAATTTGTAAACAAAATATTTGTGGTGAAAACGCCAGAGAGTAAACATTGATGCCAAGAAGCGAGGACACCCTGCCCTCCTCCTCCTCCCAGGAGGGCTCCAGCGTGGAGCCCAGTGTACTGAAAGAAATGAGTGTGAGACATATCAATAAAAGTCACTAACGTAAAATCCTTTTTGTTCGAATTTTCATTTCTTTTTACCCACTGTAAAATAATAATAACAGGGGTATCAACTGTTAAAACAGTCGAAGGAAGAGACCAAGTAAGTGTAGATTTTCTGTTTTATGTAACTTTGTAACTATATATATATATATATATATATATATATATATATATATATATATATATATGTATGTATATATATTAACTCTATTACTTTACTATGCACTTTGGATAAAGTCCGCACATGTTCTAATTAGTTGGCCTTTTTGATTATTTGCTTATATAGTTTTATTTCATGTAATATTTTGTCGGATATTCATCCTCTTAAATATGTTGAATACCGTCCCGGGAATGGACCGCGGCAGCTTTCTTTTGTATACTTGTCCCGGAACGGGTCGTGGCAGTTCTCGTTTAAACACTCGACATTTTTTAACACAAAGAATCATATAGTTTGCATACCTTTAAATTCTCGCACCTTCAATCTTTCCTCGCCACGTGAAGGAGTGCGTCGTCTAGTGGTTGAATTCTTTCTTCTTTCTTTCTGCCGTGAACCACGCTGCTGCAACACAAAAGCTCCATGACCGACTCAATCGACAAACAATCTTTTAAACTTTCAATTCTTTTTATTACAGGCGTTAGTTATCTATCGGCTTGGAGATATTCACCAATGTCAAGAGAGAGAGAGAGAGAGAGAGAGAGAGAGAGAGAGCAAATTACTGCTTTCGTAATTACTTATCAATTAAGTCCTTAACCATTCGTGGAGGGGGGATAAGAGATCTTTCGCCTGTATTTTCTCATGGAACTAATTCCCTTATATATGTTGCAGACTACATGGTTAAAAATCACGTCTGATAGGTTCGCCTCCAACACCCAGACTGCAAAAACTCTGCTTCCCCCGCAAAGGCCTGTGATGTCACAGAGCCTCTATGCGCAGGTGCACATTGACCCCCGTTCCGAGGTCTCGTCACGCGGTGAACCTGTCACGTCCGTGAGCTCCGACTGTGAGAACAGTCCTATTCTGCACTCGACTGCACGGGTCCACCCGCACTAAATCGTGCAAGCTAAACAAAACGATTTCCAACAGATACGTCCAGCTCAAGGTGCGTCCGTTCCCACAGGACCATTATCCAACAAATATACCTCATATATATATATATATATATATATATATATATATATATATATATATATATATACATGGCTGTTGGGTTTGCCGCATCGATAGAGAGGCTTGAACTTGAAAGTTAAAAGGTAACTTGGGTCTGAGGTTAAAATTGTGCGTCAGGCAGAAGTTATGCTCTACACTGGTGATTCTCAGAAAAGGATGGAACACATATGCATGTGGATAAGAATTAAGAATATTTATCAAGATATTGTTTATAGGCCTCTTATTACAGAATGGGCCCTTTAAGAGAAGTAAAAATAGGTAACCAAATTAATGTTTAATGCTATGTTCCATCCAATTAGATCGTTCAGCACTGCTGTAAGAGCCTACAAAATATGTCTGCTTTTTAAGACATAAGTAAACTTTAATTCTCTTTTTCACCTTGGCTGTTGTGTTGGCCGCATCGATAGAGAGATTAAGACTTGAAAGTTTAAAGGTAACTTGAGGCTGAGGTTCGAATCATGCGATTGACAGAACAGTCACTCCCCCTACACTGCTGATTCCACGGAAAATGATCAACCACAAAATCGTGTTGACAAGAATTAAAAATATTTATCATAATATATATATATATATATATATATATATATATATATATATATATTAAATTCCCGAAACAGTTTTTCATGGTAAACAACTGATGATCCCTTAAAATAGTGTTAGAAATAAACTAATATAATAACTGTAAAAAATAAATTGACTTACATGAGTGATTTTCCACTGGAAGACTTCGGACTATAATTTTTTATTTTTTTAATTTTTTTATTTTATAGTTTTAATGGTTGAGAAACTTCCGAGACTATATATATATATATATATATATATATATATATATATATATATATATATATATATATATATCTTGTAGTTTAGGAATCTCTTCACAAATCCTATAATGAAAGTCTATTATATTTAAATTGTATCAAACCGCTTAGTCTCATTATGAAATAAAATATTCTATTGGCTGGTGAGCAATTTATATATTCATTTTTGCGAAGGGAGGCAAAATGTTAGACATTGAAAACTGTGTGGGTGGCCGTCAATTTAGCTGCGAACACTGACCGAGTTGCCATTGGAGCTGAGGCAAATTGAGCGCTCCCACTCACTCTGCTGAATAAAAACAAAATGTCATCATTATTAGATTTCGATTATTTTCCTCTTCCATTTTATAATTCTCTCACAATCGTCCCCCCTCATTGCATCGTAGTGATTTTCTTGCTAACGCCATAACCCCTATTAAAATTAGGGCTCCATCTCAACAGACTCCTCGGCAGCGGGCGGGAAAGTAACCCTTATTTTCAACAAGCTATATATATAAACCGCATAGATCAGGCTTGAAGAAATATGTCATCATTATCATCATCATCATCATCATCATCGTCATCGTCATCATCATTCTTCTTCTTCATCGTCATCATCATCATCATTATTCTCTCTCTTTATGTAAGATTATCTAGATTAACCCGCGGGCGAGGTGGAGTGAGGCAGTTGATTTGAGAATTATTGCCTGATTTTTATTCCCATTTTTTTCCCTACATTTAATTGGATATTTTAGGTCTCCCTCCCTCATGACACATTCTCAACATAAGTAATTTACCAGTAATTGCAAAAATTAAAAAAAGATCATTTTCCTTCCGTGTCCTGACATTCAATTGGCACAATCGTCTGTTTACAAATGTATTCTATATGTCCCTTTCAAGATAGACTCATGCCAGCCGAGGGTGGAGGGGGATTGGCACATTCTGATTTTAGAGTCTGGTTCGTTAGGAGGCGAGCCCTTTTGTTGGTATTGAGTATGATTCATTTGGGTCCTAGGAGATCATCATCCCAGGTATTTTGGGATAGACGCTTATTGCTGACCGTCTGAGGCGCCCTATCGGGGAATGCCGACGATTCCATTCTCGGTTAAATTTGTGCCCTTCCAGCGTGGTCCTTTGAGGAAGCTGGGCTTAAATTTTTTTAAATTCCGTAATTTCGTTTCCCCTTTTGTTGAATTCCACAATTCTATTTCTATGTTCACTTTTTTTCGGGTAATTTACAAGATACATATTTTATTCATATTTTTATTAATTGGATATCTCATTATTACTTGGATATCGCATTATTACTTGGATATTTCACGTACATGAATCCAATAAGAAGACGGGTATAAATGATCAGTAATGACAAATTAGTGTTTGATATTTCTTAGAACCGCTTATCCATTTAACATGTCAAAGCTTCGTTCTATTCACGGGTAATGAAAGATGGAGGAACATCTAAAATTGACTCCCATAATACATTTGCGGAGAGATTTGGCGTTCATCTTAATAGACCTGCATTTGCAGAAGAAATCACAAGTTCCCAATAAGAGTGATCAAGCAGGTCACTTCATCAGCCGATTCATGAAACGTTATTGTTAAAGATATTCGGGAATCATCCTGGCGTGAGGGGATAATCTTACATGGAAACAATGAAAAAGGGCTTGCTGTGTCTTCATCCAAAGCCCAAGACGATCTTTCAAGAAGCCAATATAGACATCAGCATGCATTTTAACTACGTTTGAGACTCAATGACATAGTAACATTACAACAATAATACATGTTGTCATCTGAAGCGACATGGGCAATCACGTCCGTTAACAATCCATCCCGTGTTCAAACAATCAGGTCCATCAAGGGTGGCGTGAGTTTATTCTATGAAATTTCCTTAGAAACGTCCATTTTAATGTACCCCTCTACTTATTTTAGACGGTATGTATAAGCCTTCGGTGAAGAGGCAGCAACCTCTTTTTCATTGTTTCCATGATTATGTTCCGCGCATGTAACAGGGATGACTCCAAAATATCTTGAACAACAACTTTCCGTGAATCCATTGCTGAAATGACTTGCTTGTTCAACCTATTTGAACCTTATTGATAACTTGCGTTTTTTCGCTCTTGGTGATCTGTATGTGGAACTTAGTGTCTTTGTCTATAGGAAGCGCCTTGAAGTCGTCAAGGATTTCGTCTAGTTTGGAAGTACTTTATCCAATAATGGATTTCTTGGTGCAGAAATCAGACATAGAATCAGTAAGACATCAGAGGCATTTGTTATGCTAGAAAATAGAGGATAGTCTGATGGTGATATAGCTGGCAACTAAAATGTCAGTATATCAAGTATGGGTGTTTTCATCCTAAGTATATGTCTCAAAAGTATGGACGTTGTATCAATCACACATAAAACAGCCCATAAGATTTCATCGGCACTGCCTCAAACACATTCTTTGTCTGAAGTGGGACAGTTTGGTTCCTGACACATGTGTCTTAGCCAAAGCCAAAGGCTGGTCATCGTGTCCGGCTTGATGACTGCAGACTCACAAAACAGCTGTTTTATGGTGAGCATCTTTCTGGCAAAAGATCCCAGTCCAAGCCCAAGCCCCAAAAAACGATTTCAAGATAATGTTAAAGAGAGTGTGGTGTCATTTGCTATTTCAGCAGACAATTGAGAGTTCCAAGCGTCTGATCGCATGCGGGTCTATGAACGGTGATTAAATGAAGTGACACTTGTCTGACAAAACGTTGCGGTCATCATATAGAAACACATATATAATAAATATAATAAGGAGAGCACTTGAATGCCTACTAGACATTACCCTCGAGTGTCTTTTATTATTCTCTTAGCCAATCGTTGGGCTTATCACAAACAAAGATTCGGTTGATTTCACTTCCTATTTCCTATTCTATTTTTGTTCTGTTTTCCCCTATAGGGTGGACCATATCCGTTTGTTTGTTTGTTGTGTCGAAATAATCGGTGACTTTATTTTAACATGTGCTCGCTTGTATTTCTATTTTAGGTTTTAGTTAAGTTTATTTTATTTATTTTTTATTTGTTAATTTATTTATTTATTACCTAAGGTGAATTTTATTCTGTGTGAGTAGTTGTTTGGTATTTCACTTCACAGTTTAATAAGTTTTTGGGGTTCTTTAAAGTTTAGGATTAATAAATTTCTTATTCAGGCATAATCTACACGGGTCGTCTTTGTTTCTACATGTACTGGCCTGTCGTATTATTTTCCACTCGATTATTGGTGAGCGTCCGCTATTTTTGAGCTCCCAATAATGGTTTGCTAGTGCTGTTTTAATTCGGTGTTCTTCGTTTTTAAATTTGCTTTTGTGGTCGTAATATTTGGTTGTAAATTATAGGGAGGTCATACCCACGTAGGCATTTTATTTTATAGTGGGCAAAGTGTACGTGTTATGCACTTACAGCTTTTCTCTTCATTACTAACTTTCTTTTCTATTTGGGTGATTGCTATTAGGGGTTTTGGGTTATTACTATTTGTAGAGCTTATATATTTTTTCTGCTTAGTGTTATTTTTGTTAAATTATTCAGTTTTTTACGCAATTTGTTATTTTTTTCCTTTTCTACTGTTCTCTTTTAGTATTTTGTTATTGTATGCCTTAATTATCATTTATAGGTTTTCGAAGCAGCTATAGGGCAGTTTTACGTTACTTTTATTGAATATTGTATGCAGGGAATTGGTCACAGGGAAGTGTTCTTCAATGAGATTTAGGAATTTCTTGCCCAGTTTTGTTTTTAGCATCTGATTATAGGGTTGTGTATACCAGATTATATTTCTTTGATTTTTATTTTTATTATAATTATTGGTGTCCTGTTTCTTATATTTAATTTCGATATTATTGTCACCAGTATTTTTAGAGTTGTATTGTAAATGTTGCTTGATTTTTTAAATACATTTTTGTTGCTAGAATTATTGATAAGCCTACGTTCGATAGAATTCGGAATCTGTTTTATGATTGGACTTTGGGTTTACATATATTGGATTGGCGTTTTCTTTTAAGTATGGTACGTAAGTATTTTTATTCAAGTTTAACGTAACATCTAGAAAGGGAGTTATTTTTATGTTAGCCAGTACTTCTACTTTTAGGCCTAGTTTTTTCATTTCCATATGCATAATTTTCTTGAAGTTTTCTCCATTGACTTTGTAGGAATCTCTTATTATCGCTAATCCATCATCTCTATATAGGCCGATATCTGTATTATCAAATATATCTGTGAGTATATATAAAATAAATAACCCCACAAGATCTGATGCCCTCACATAGTCAAGAAAACCCATAGTCAAATCAAAGGTGTTTGTCATATTTGTTTTAATTCATTGGTCATCATTATTGATTAAAACTGATCTGCTACATTTTTAATGATGTGAATTTCATCCTTGGATATATCAGTATACATCTCCGGCAAATTCTAGAGCGATGTTGAAGAGTTCTTAGAAATCCACTATGTTAAATTAAAAGAAAGGTACGTTTGTTCTTATTTTTATTTTATTATTTTTTTTTAGCATAGTTCACCCCAAACAAGGCAGGCCGCCACTGTAGACGTAAGAGGCTACTGAGAAAAAAAGAAAAGGGGAGAAAGTAGAGGGGGGTCAACCTAAATTGGGATCTACGCATCGAAATGTCTGTTTACATTAGTTTTAAATTTCTGCATGTCTGTACTCTCGGGGAAACAGGAGGCAGGGAGGGAGTTCCAGAGGCCAGCAACACGAGGAAAGAAGCTATTTGAGTAGAAGGCTCTCCGACATCTGAGGACCTCCACAGTGAATGAATGAGATTTAGTTGATTGTCGAGTTAGTCTAGTGAATTTACGTCGAGGGGGCACCAGAGTAGCCGATTCATCGGAGCATAATTCATTGAAGTATTTGTAAAACAAGCACAAGGATGCTACATTGCGGCGATGGGACAGGGACTGGAGCTTGGTTGACAGTGAGGGACCTATTAGGTTGGCGATTCTTTTTTGGACCTTCTCAAGGAGGGAGAGGCTAGTAGATGATGCACCAGCCCAGATGTGACAACAATACTCCATGCATGGGCGGATGGTGGCTTTGTAGAGATACAGGATAATGTCAGGTGTGAGGAGTTTACTAGCACGGTAGAGGGAGCCAACCTTCTAAACCAAGTGATTGATTCGGCAGTATTCACCCCCTAGTTTCATTCTAGATCTTTTTTTTATTTACTTGTTAATTCTATATATAATTGTTTTACTAATTCTTCCTATTTCTGGTTTGGTCGGATTAATTAAGCGAGTGCTAGGGTTATTGTCAAAATTACTTTTGTCGCTAATTTTAAATCTATCGGTGATTTGTTTACATTCAGCATTTATTATATCTATGTAGTTACGTTCGCTTGTATCAAGGAGTTTATGTTTATTATTAAGGAAGAAGTGTTCTCGCCATCGTATTCGGCGTATTAGTTTGTCTGTTTTTAAAAAATTAATTTAATAATGTATCCATGTTTGCTAGGCATTGGGATATTCTGAAGTGATGTTTCTAAGTTAACTTTTTCCATACTATTTTTCAGTAATAAAATAAATTCTTATGAAATAGCTCAACTACATGAGGAGCTAAATATTATATATATATATATATATATATATATATATATATATATATAAAAATTAGGAAAGTTCATTTTATAAAGCATCTTTTGAAAGTTAATATAAATATAGAAGCAAAAATGCTTTCAAAAAACCATGTATTAGATGCGAGTAATTAAATCAAAATCAAAATCAAAATATGACAGAGCCAAGACAAATAAAGGTATAACCTTTTTTTTTCCATAATTTACTTCCTAATGTTGGTGAAGTGCTCTGTCGAAGCTTGTTTTTATCAAGCGAAATATTAGCTAAAAAAAAAATCAAGATGAAGAAAAAAAAAAACGGAAGGTATTTCGAAATAGTTTGATAAATATTTCGAAATATTTTTTATTTTAATTTTTATTTTATTACTCGCATCTAATACATGGTTTTTTAAAGGCATTTTTGCCTCTATATTTATATTAACTTTCAAAAGATGCTTTATAAAATGAACTTTCCTAATTTATAACTAGCAGCGACCATGTGCAATCAAGTTCTATTCTATTTAAAACAGACATTTTCACCAATAGTCCACAACACCGGACGAGAAACTTCACCAACACCAGGAAGTAAATTATGGAAAAAAAAAGATTATACCTTTATTTGTCTTGGCTCTGTCGAAGCTTGTTTTTATCAAGCGAAATATTAGCTAAAATAAAATCAAGATGAAGAAAAATAAACGGAAGGTATTTCGAAATATTTTGATAAATATTTCGAAATATTTTTATTTTGATTTAATTACTCGCATCTAATACATGTTTTTTTGAAGGCATTTTTGCCTCTATATTTATATTATATATATATATATATATATATATATATATATATATATATATATATATATATATATATATATATATATATATATATATATATATAGTGCGACATCTGTATATATGTTTGTATGTATATTCATAACGTTTTAGTTACAAAGTCAAAATATCATTTACAGGTACACTTCGTAAAGACACACACAATGATGTAGACGTTAATGTCTGAAATGATCTGGGAGCCGTCCGAATGAACACACACTGTACTCAGCCCAGTTTTATCCAAGTGATAATGATTTTACTCTTCGTAAGGGGACATACAAGTGGTGCAAAATTGTTTCTATTCGAGGAATTAATTTTATTCCTCCTGAGACGGGTATTCTTTTTGTTCTATATATAAGTAAGTACATATGTCAATTTCTATTTGAAATATTTTCCCGGTTAAATTTGTATTAACCCCTTTACTTGTTTTGATTTTGTGTATTTCTTGGATTTTAATCTCATTTATTTTATTTTGTCTTTGTTTCCCTATTTTTGTGTGGGGTATACGGGGGCGGTGAGCGGGAATCTTTTGTCGAATCCCAATCCATTCATCCACTTTTATATTTCCATTTCTGTTTGCTATTTAGGAATTTCGAAAGAAGGAGGAGAGGAAAGGGAACGAGTTTAACACGACACAAGGTAATTTCAGTTGAATTTGGTTAAAATTTAAATCTTTTTGAAAAATTCTTCCGGGAAATTTGTCTCGATAAAATCACAAAATGTAAAAGACAAAAATAACATTTCTAAAAATAATCTTTGAATATTTGTTTTCTCTTATTTCTTTCTTTGATGGAACTATTTATCCATTTTGTGAGAGGAAGTTGTTGTCAGAAAATCGTTACTTTATTTTTTATTTTTTTCATCCGTCAACCAACGAGACGAACGGAATGGCGACTAATGGAATGATGTCGGCTTTTAGGACAATCCAACTTAACAACCTTTTCGCTTCAACGAAACGATTCTCCGATATATATATATATATATATATATATATATATATATATATATATATATATATATATATATATATATATATATATATATATGTGTGTGTGTGTGTATGTAAGCGGGACCAATGCATCGATGTTTCCCAGGAAAAATGAAAGGCTTAAGAATACCCTGTTCCCACCCCATAAGTGTATTTGAAATTGAAATTTTAACTTAATATAAGTTTATTTAAAGAACTAATGTGTACATCACATGATAGTTTTCTTCTGTTCTAAAAGCTTAGATTGGTCAATTTGTGACCCTTTAAAAAAGCCGTAACTAAAACACGAACTCGGAGTTTCGAGAAAACAAGTATATTAAAGAAAAATATAATACAACAGAGAAACAAGAGTGGTTGTATGTCAGTATTGACTGCTAGTATAGACTGGGTTTGATTCAGGGATTTAATTCATTCCCACCGCAGCAATATGTGGCACAAGGCCGGAAGGTAAGGAGAGTCAAGCCAGCACTCTTAAAGAAGGTGAACTCTGGCCTATCAAAAATTGCCTAGGCAGTCCCGTCGGGATTCCCCGGTGATGGCGCTTCAGGCATTAAGCTATAAGCTTAATCTACCCTAAAGAAAGGAGGCAAGGCCTGGGAGGGTGGACTTCCTATGACTATACAGGAATAATACCTCAGACCGACGGATAAAAAGCCACCGAAATGGACCAGTTCCGTCGGACTGGAGATTAAGATACGTAATTCCTTTCCACCGCATTAATATGTGACATAAGTTCGGAAGGTGAGGGAGAGCAACGCCAGCGCCCCTAAAGAAAGAGCATTCTAGCCTAACAAAAATAGCCTGGGCATCCACGTCGGGGCGCCTCAGGCAGTAAGCAATAAACTTACTCCCCCTAAAGAGGTAGGTCACTCCCTGGGAGGATGCACCTCTAAGAACTACACAGGACTCAACCCATCAGCTTGACAGATAAAAGGTAACCCAAATGGCCCAGTCCCTGTCAGACCGACTGTCATGAAAGAATCCTCGACAGGTGTTACCAAGTCCCAAGACTGGGTCTGATTACGCTATGTAATTTCTTCCCACCGCAGGAATATGTGACACAAGGTCGGAAGTGGGGGAGAGTAACACCAGCGCCACTAAAGAAGGAGCACTCTAGCCTATCAAAAATATCTGAGCAGCTCCATCGATATTCCCCGGTCAGGGCGCCTCAGGCAGTAAGCAACGAATTTACTCCACTCCCAAAGAGGGGAGGAAAGGGTTGGGAGGATGGACCTCCTAGAACAACCCAGGACTCAACCCTTCAACCTGACAAATAAAAGGCCACGGAAATGGCCCAGTCTCTGCCGGACCGACTGTCAAGAACAAATCCTCGACAGATGTTACCCAGTCTGAAGACTGGGATTGGTAAAGGTATTTCGGAAGGTGGGAGAACAGTCAAGCCAGCGCCCCCAAAAGAGGAGCACTCTGACTTAGCAAAAATAGCCTGTGCAGCCCCGTCAGCATTCCCCGGCCATGGCGCATCACGCAGTAAGCAATAAACTTATAAAAACCGAAAAGGGGGAGGCAACATAATAGGCCACAGAAATGTCCCAGTTCCTGCCAGACTAATTGTCGAGAACGAATCCTCAACTGGTATTACTCAATCCCGCCGCCTCTCACCAACCGAAGTTACTGAAAGACTGCACGGGTTGGGGTGGATCGAGTATTTAATTACTTCCCACCGATGGAATATGTGACACAAGGTCGAAAGGTGGGGGAGAGTCAAGCTAGCGCCCCTAAAGAGAGAGAACTGTAGCCGAGCAAAAATATTCTGGGCAGTTCCGTCGGAATCCCCCGACCAGGGCGCCTCAGGCAGTAAGAAATAAACTTACTTCACCAAAAAGAGGTGAGGCAATGACTGGGAGGGTTGACCTCCTAGGATTACTCAGGCCATATACGTCAGCCCGACAGATAAAAATCCACAGAAATGGCCCAGTTCCTGCCGGACTGATTTTCGAGAACGAATTCTCGACTGGTATTACCCAATCCCGAAGTTTTCAATCAACCGAAGTTAATGTTGACTGAACGGATTGTTGTAGATCCAGTAATTAATTGCTTTCCACCGCAGGAATATGTTACCCAAGGGCGGAAGGTAAGGGAAGATCAAGCCAGCGCCCTTAAAATAGGAGAACTCTGGCCGAGCAAAAATAGCCTGGGCAGCCCCGTCCGCATTCCACGGCCAGGTTGCCTCAGACAGTAAGAAATAAACTTACTCCACCCAAAAGAGGGGAGGCAACTCCTGTGACGGTGCACTTCCTAGGACCAGCAAGGACAAATATTTCAGCCCGACCGATAAAAGGCTACCGAAATGGGTCAGTTCCTGCCGGACTGATTGTCGAAAACGAATCCTCGACTGGTATTACGCCATCCCGAGGTCTTCAATTAACCGAAGTTTATAAAAGACTGAAGAAGTTGGGGTGGATCCATTATTTAATTGCTTTACACTGCAGCAATATGTGGCACAAGGCCGAAAGGTGTCGGAGACAAGGCAGCGTCCCTAAATTAGGAGCATTGTGGCCTAGCAAAAATAGCCTGAGTCACCTCGTCGGAATTTCACCGCTTAGATGCCTCAGGCAGTAAGCAATAGAGTTACTCCACCTCAAAGAGGCAGGCAAGGCCTGAGAGGGTGCATCTCTTAAGAAAACCCCAAGACCGTATACCACAGCCCGACAGATAAAAAGACACCGAAATGACCTAGTTCCTGTCAACCGAAGTTAATGAGAGATTGAACGTGCTGGAGGGGATCCAGTATTAAATTTTTTCCCACCACAGGAATATGTGACACATGGTCGGAAGGTGGGGAGAGTCATTCCAGCGTTCTATAAAAGGAGCACTCTGGACCAGCAAAAGGCAACAGAAATGGACCAGTTCCTGCCGGACTGATTGTCGAGAACAAATCCTCGACTGGTATTACCCCATCCCGACGTCATCAATCAACCGAAGTTAATGAGAGACTGAACGGGCTACAGTGGATCTGGTATTTAATTGATTCCCACCGCAGCAATATGTGGCACAAGACCGAAAAGTGGGAGAGAGTAAAGCTAGTGCCCCTTACGGAGGAGCACTCTGGTCTAGCAAAAATAGCCTGGGTAGCCCCGTCGGCATTCCCCAGTCAGGGCACCTCAGGCAAAACGCAATGAACTTACATCACCCTAAAAACGGCGGGCAAGGCCTGGCATGGTGTACCTGCTAGGACAACCCAGGACAAATACTTCAGCCCGACCGATAAAAGGCTACCAAAATGGCTCAGTTCCTACAGGATCTTCGACTCGTATTACTCCATCCCGACATCCTCAATCAACCAAAGTTTATGAAACACTGAACGGGATAGTTCGGGATCCAGGTATTTAATTGCTTCTCGCCGTAGCAATATGTGACACAAAGATGGAAGGTGTAGGAAGTATGCAGCCAGCACTTCTAAACAAGAGGCACTGTGGCCTAACAAAAATAGCGGGGCAATTCAGTCGGCATTACATGGTAAGAGCGCCCCAGGCAGTAATCACTGAACTTACTCCACTCCAAAGAAAAGAAGGAAGGCTTGGGAGGGGGCACCTGTTAAGACAACTTATGACAGTATACTTGAGCTTAACAGATAAAAGGCCATCGAAATTACGCAGTTCCTGCCGGACTGATTGTCAAGAACGAATCCTTGATTAGTATTACCCCATTTCAAAGCTTTCAATTAACCAAAGTTAATGAGAGACTGAAAGTGTTGGAGCGGCGCCCAGGTATTTAATTAATTTCCACTGCAGCAATATGTGGCACAAGGCCGGAAAGTGGGAGAGATTCAAGCCAGCGATCCTAAAGAAGGTGCACTCTGGCTTGAGAAAATAGTCTTGGTAGTCCTGTCGGCATTTCCCGGTCAGGGCACCTCAGGCAGTAAGCAATAAACTTACTCCACCCCAAAGAGTTTGGGGGAAGGTCTGGGAGGGTGCACCTCCTAGGACTACCTACGACCAATGCCCGGCAGATATAAGGCCACCGAAACGGCCCAGTTCTTGCTGGACTGATTGCCGAAAACGAATCCTTGACTGGTATTACCGCATCCCGACGTCCTCAATCGACCAAAGTTAATAAGAGACTGAACGGGTTGGGGCGAGGCCTAGATATTTGATTGCTTTCCACTGCAGCAATATGTGGCACAAGGCACGAAAGCGGGGGAGATCCAGCGCCAGTAAAGGAGGCGCACTCTGGCCTATCAAAACAAGCATAGGCCGACACGTCGGCATTCCCCGGTCATGGTGCCTCAGGCAGTAAGGGTAGGCAATGCCTCGGAAGATGCACAGCCTAGGACTACGCAAAAGAATATATCTCAGCCCAATAAATAAAAATCCACCGAAATGGGCCAGTTTCTACCGGAAGGATTGTCGAGAACGAATCTTACAAGAAGTTACAAGAGACTAAACAGGCTCGAGCGGGGACCAGTATTTACTTGCTTCCCACCGTAGATATATGTGGCACAAGACTCGAAAATCGGGGAGAGTCAAGGCAGCGCCCCCAAAAAAGAAGCAGTCTGGCCTAGCAAAAATAACCTGGGCAGCCCCGTCGGCATTCTCCGGTCAGGGCGCCTCAGCTAATAAGCAATGAACGTACTTCACTCAAAATTGGCGAGGCAAGGCCTGGTATGGGACACCTGCTAGGACTACCCAGGAGATATACCTCATCCCAACAGATAAAAGATACCAAAATGGACCAGTTTCTGCCGGACTGAGTGTCGAGAACGTATCCTTGACTGGTATTACCCAATCCCGACGTCCTGAATCAACCGAAGTTAATGAAAGACTGAACAGAATGGGATGGGGCCCGGTATTTCATTTCTACTTGGAAAACCCAAGACGAATACCTCAGCCCGAAAGATAAAAAGCCACCGAAATGGTCCAGTTCCTGCCGGACTAATTGTCGAGAACGGATCCTCGACTGGTATTACCCAATCCCGACGTCCTCAACTGAAGTTAATGAAAGATTGAAAGAGACGGGCGGAGCGCAGGTATTTCATTGCTTTCTACCGCAGCTATATGTGACACAAGGTCGGAAGGTGGGGAAAGAATCAAGTCAGCACCCCTAAAAAAGGAAGGAGCAACCTTGTCGGCATTCCCCGGTCAGGCACCTTAGGCAGTTAGCAGTGAACTTACTCCACCCCAAAGAGGGGAAACACGACCTGGGAGGATGCACCTCCTCGGACAGTATACCTTAACCCGGCATATAAAAAACACCCAAATGGCCCAGTTCCTGCCGTACTGATTGTCGAGAACGAATTTTCGACTGGTCTTACCCAATCTACACGTCTTCAATAAATCGAAGTTAATGAAAGACTGAACAGGATGGGGCACTGGCTAGCTATTCAATTCCTTTCCACCGCAAGAATATGTGGCACAAAGTTGAAAGGTGGATGACAGTCAAGCCAGCGCCCCTAAACAAGGAGCACTCTAACTAGCCAAAATAGTCTGAACAGCCCTGTTTGCATTTCCTGGTCAGAGCGCCTTAGGCAGTAAGCTATAATCTTACTCCACCCCAAATACGAGAAGCAATGCCTGGGAGTGTGCACCTCCTAGGACAACCCAGGACGAATACTTCAGCCCGACAGATAAAAAGCCACCGAAATATCCCAGTTCTTGCCGGACTGATTATCGAGAACGGGTCCTTGACTAGAATTACCCAATCCCGAAGTCCTCAATCAACCGAAGTTGCTGAGAGACTGAACGAGACGGGGAAGGGCGCAAGTATTTAATAGCTTCCTACCGCAGCAATATGTGATACAAGGTCCGTAGGTGGAGGAAGAATCAAGTCAGCGCCCGTAATGGAGGAGCACTCTGGCCTAGCAGAAATAGCCTAGGCAACCCCGTCGGCATTCCCCTGTTAGGGCACCTCAGGCAGAAATCAGTGAACTTAATCAACACCAAAGAGGGGAGGCGATGCCTAGAAGGATGCACCTCCTAGAACAACCCATGGCCATATATCTCAACCCGGCGGATAAAAGGCCACCGAAATGGCCCAGTTCCTGCAATACTGGTCATCGAGAACGAATCTTCGATTGCTATTACCTTACTCCATCTCGAAGTTCTCAATCAAAAGAAGTTAATGAAAGACTGACCGGGATGGGGACGAGCCCAGTATTTAATTGCTTCTCACCGAAGCAATATGTGGCGCAAGGCCGGAAAGTGTAGGAAAGTCATATCAGAGATCCTAAACAAGGAGCACTCTGACCTAGCAAAAATAGCCTGGGCAGCCCCGTCGGCATTCCCCGATCAATTAACTTACTTAATTCCAAAATGGGTAGTCAAGGCCTGGGAGGATGCACCGCCTCGAATCATCTACGACAATATACATCAGCCCGACAGATAAAAGGCCACCGAAATGGCCTAGTACATGCCGGACTGATTGTCGAGAACAAATCCTCCTAAGTAGACCTAGTATAGAATTTAATACAACATAGGAACCATTAATTATGAATAATAGATTAGAACACAGTTAATATATATATATATATATATATATATATATATATATATATATATATATATATATATATATATCCCAACGTCATCAATCAACCGAAGTTAATGAAAGACTGAACAGAATGGGGTGGGCCTTACACTTAAGAGCAGGTGCTCCCAGTATTTATGGTGATGGAAGAGTTTAAAATCTGTCATAGATAAGGTACACTAACAGGTCATAAATAAGAGAAAAATCTATTTATTAAAATAAAAATGGAAAAAATCAACCACAGTCCGAATCGAACCACTAATTTGTATGTAAAAAGGTAAAACAACAATAATAGATAGATAGATAGATAGATAGATAGATAGATAGATAGATGTTAACCCCTTACATCAAGTGGCTTTATGCTTTGTCTGGAGCTGTTTTAATACAATAAAAAAAGATAGATAGAATTATTAAATTATTAATTTCAAACTTTTATGTCGTCATGGCTTTACCGGGTGATGCAACACCAACCAGTTATTCAATCTTTTTTAAGGTGGAAAGAGGGTTTGTGACACTGAAAACATATACTAGTGATTAAAAGATGTAAGTTAAGGTTCTACGTCATCAGAATATTGTTTTATTGTAATGGTATTTTTTTTTGGTTCCAAAGTATTTTCAGAATTATGCTATTTACTTTTAAGGCAGCATTTAATTTTAAGTTTGTTCAATTACTTATTAATCTATGTATTATTTGGATTATTCGGACTACTTCTTTCATATGGGATGTTATTATTACAACGTTTCGACCGAGGGAAGCTCTGACGTCGTTTAGACAAAGTAGTGTATGGTTGACGACATATGGAGGGAAAAGCCATCTATTCTTATAGGACGAAGTAAAAATTATACATAGAGAATAACGGTGGAGAGTAAGACGACTCGAAGAAGCAGCACATATGTTGGGCGACAATGACCTCCTAAGTAGACCTAGTATAGAATTTAATATAATATGGGAACCCTTAATTATGAATAATAGATTAGAAAACAGTTAATATATATATATATATATATATATATATATATATATATATATATATATATATATATATATATATATATAGTAATGAGTAGTAGTATATAGTGGTAAGAAATAAGACTACACACCTAAAACAAGAATAGGTTTAAGGCTCCTATAATACATACTAAAATTGTCCGCAAGAACCGTGGCGCAACGGATATAAGTGCTAAGTAATACTCAGTTTTCAGTGAGAGTCTTCTGTATATTCTAGAAATGTCTCGGGAAGAAGACTTTGGGGAGTCGTAAAGTTTTTGAATTGGAAAACGAATTTTTAATAATTGTTGTTTATTCGCCGATTAAGCGCTAGTACACTTAGTAATCAATATAACATGTAATATAAAAAAATTTACTCTAAATATTTTTATTCCTTATTTGTCTGAAATGCAATGGGTTAAATGATGAGGAGTTAGTACTGTCAGGGGTTATTTAATTCTTTGAAAATAGTAAACAAGAAGAAAACTGTTGATCGGAATAAATATAAAGATAGATGAACTTGAATGAAACAAATTTAATTGCTTTCATAAACACGTACTAATAATTGGCCAAAGTCGCTGACTTAGCAGATTTGTATATGTAGGTTTCTGTTAGATACTATACAGATCAATGGAACAGGGAAAATGTCACTCTACGTTATATATATATATATATATATATATATATATATATATATATATATATATATATATATATATATATGTGTGTGTGTGTGTGTGTGTGTGTATGTTTGTGTGTGTGTGTGTATGTGTAATCCAAGAATACCTGTCCCAGGGAAAGGAAAACTAATTCCCCGAACGGAACAGTTTTTCACCACTTTTATGTCCCGTGACGAAGATTAAAATCAAGATATAATGATTTTACACTTCATGTCTAGAACCTTAACATTCAGGATTCACTCTTAAACTAATTAACTGATCATTATGGGTTTCGGAACACCGCTTTCAGACATAAGGAGTAATCATGTGAGCTATAATGAGTTTAATTTAGTTTTAGGCAAAGGGGGTAAGAAGGGAGTGGGAGCCCTTCGCGAAAATTCGGATACATCTGATTTTTTGAGAAACTTTAATAATAGGTATTAGATATCAATTAATAAATACTTCCCAAGTTTCACGTTTTTGGAGTATTTTAAAAGTATTTACGAGTCATAATATGGGCACAACTTCCCATTTGAACATTCAGATGTTTAAGATTTACATTGAATTGTAGCCATAGTCATTAGACACTAATTAGAAAAGATTTCCTTAAATTCAGAATCTTCTTAAGACCCTTTACGCTTAATCATTTAATTTTCGACATTTTCAAGAATCAAAATCATGTAATGGATTCTGATCAAAATTGAAATAAGGATTCTAGAAATAAGGTTTAGTATAATTATATCATGATTTTAATCTTCATAGAGTGACATAAAAGTAGTGGACAACTTTTTTGTTCCTGGAATTAATTCTACCTATCAGCACCGGTATTCCTTTAGTGTATATATATATATATATATATATATATATATATATATATATATATATATATATATATATATATATATACTTAGGCAGCAAGTCATTATCTAAACAAGCGTTGTTGAACGTCACATTAACTCACGTCTTCTTATTAACAAGAAAAACAACCTAATCCTGAAGACGACTATGAAAATCGAAACCGCTCGAAAAAAAATGGCCGAATTAAGAACAATCGAAAAAGTACTATACGGATTGCCACCTAAAACCATAAGGATAGCTCGACGGTTTTAGAACCTCACGAAGAAGATGTACAAACGAGAAAGTTTCGTGACGTTCAACAACGCTTGTTTTAATATATATATATATATATATATATATATATATATATTGAGTGAGAGGGCGGAGATGAGGACGATAGTACAAAATACTATTTTGAAGAAAGGGATAAACGTTGTAAATAAAGAAAAATTCTTTTTAAGCCTCTTAAGAGATTTTGTGTAAGTAACGGAAACTGACATGAAATGAAGAATAAATATTTAGCGAAGAAATAATTTCCGATTATTTGAAGGACAACAAATACAAAGTCGGAATTGTTTTTGAAATTAACATGAAAAAAAAAAAAAAGGAAATCAATAGAAAATTCTATCTGTATGCTGAAGTGGAAAATTTGTAATATATATATATATATATATTAGTATTTAATGTATCCACATAAAATTTTATAAGGAGATATACTTTTTTATGTATACATTTTCAGTATTTACTTCAACAGTGCTCGATACGTAAGTAGAGCTAGGTAGTAAGCTATGAAAATATATTTATAGCAATTAAGCTACGCAGAGGCTCCCGCGTTTCATCCCCGGGGAATCTTCAGGCTAAAATGCATGGTGTTATTTTTGCCGGGTGTTTTTATATACACGGCTAACTAGTTAATCAATCAGATTCTTTGTTGTTCTCTCAGCGAATCGTTGGGCTTCCCGCGAACAAAGGTCTTGTTGGTGTTACTTCATATATCCTGTTCTATTGTTCTGTTTTCCATAGGTTAACCTATATCCTGTTTCCTTTGTTGTGTCAATATATATATATATATATATATATATATATATATATATATATATATATATATTATATATATATATATAAGTAATACTTTTCTCTATTACAATAACTGGTATAACTTACTATCCAAAACTTGCTTCGACATCGATTTAGGCCAATAAGTGTTTTCAGAAACTTGCGTTTGTTTCGTTGACTTTCAACGATTTTTATATTTGGTCCTGTCGTAAATTTTCTCTTAATATAGTTATCCATACAGGAAGTCGATGGAATTGTTATGCTCACGCTCAGGTATACTACCACTGCCATCAGCATTCACCAGAAAAATTCTTTATAGAACATATTCTTTTGTGGCACCGTTATTATTTCATGTGTATTGCTATTTTCTATTAAGTACTCTTCATCGCGCAACAGGGGACGCTCCCTCTACATAGATTTTTTTAATATATCCTTATTGGTTGCCCCAATTAATTTCTTCCACATTCACGATTAGCGAAATAACAGATTAGCAGAATTGTATTGGACGAACTGTTTACATTTAGTATATTTTATATTACAATTGTTTTAGCATATAGATTTTGTCATAAATTTAATTCCCGGCCAACGCCAACTACATTAAACTACTTATTTAATTCATGTTTTCTCATACAAGTGTCCATAGGTTAAAAACTACATTATTACAAACGCTTAACCTTTATATTGTCGGTCTCCCGAACTATAGGCTAAAGAGGTTTAGATTTATTAAATACTTTCGACATCTGGTCATTTAAATCCAGTTGGATATTCCCAAAATGCGCACGCCGTGTACGCCACTGCTTTCCGAATACCTTTCTCTTAATAATCTATATTATAATACGGTAAGGCAATTTCATGTTCGTATACAATTTTAAAAGATGGGATCGCCCGATCGTTGAGGAAAGAGTTTTTTTTATATTTCATCTGATGTTGCTGTTGTGTCGAACATGCAACTCAAACTAAAATACACTTATTGAAGTGTATATAGTAAATGTTCCGTTCAAAGATGTTGCAATAATATCGTTGGGTTTCCGTTCGGAGCAGACGTCAATAGAATGGAAGTATGTCACAAACTTCTGCAAGTGTTTTGGAAATATACTCTTATAACCAAATGATATATTTTGAAGCTACATTAACCGGATTACTGAGATAAATATGTTTCAGTTTGAACATATGTGGTACAATAATATCGTGGAGTCTGTGTTCGCATCGGATGTCCATAGAATAGAAATATTTTTAAGCATGACAGCAATATACAAAAGATTAAGGATACAACTGTTGAATTTCCATGGGTCCCGCTAGTCTATATAATAATACGCTGAGGCAATTTCTATTTTAGTACGCACGCTATCTTTTCACACACATATAAACATGAGATTGTCCGACCAGCAAAGTTATTAATTAGTGATTAATCTGATGTCGCTAAGGTAAACAATTCCGACTTAACCCAGTTTGAAATGATTGTTCCAAATTGCATGGCTCTAGTCGATATTATTTCATTTATTTAGTTCACAAGCGATAGGTTTTATAAAAATCAACATGACGTAAGGTTCGTTTTAAAACACAAACTGAATTACTTAGAATTATCATTTCATGGATCTGTGATTCCGTGTGCACATACCACAATTAATGTTTAGCGTTTCCGCATTTCTCTAGCCTCGACGCAACATACAGTAGAAGTTGTCTGGTCCCCATGATTACGCTAAATGATACGGTCGAACGTCTTAAGATCCCTTCACTTACGTGCTTCTGCACTACGCTCATAAGCATTAACACGTACAAAATAATAACTTTTCACAATAAGCGTTCACAAGCGCTATTAGCATTTTTATAAATTAATTTCTAAAATAAAAATCCTATTTGGAAAAAATAACTTATTAACATTAATTATTTTACTCGTTTAATTAACTCCACTGGAATGAATTTCAGTTTATTTATAAAAATATATTAGTTGCTTAACTAATGTTACTATCACATTAAATCAACAAGATTGCTTTTCGATATCTTAGAAAACAAATTAGCCATTTTCATGATTCAGTTCGTGATATTAAAATCCTATAAAAATCAATTATTTATTTACATATAATAAGTTACTAATTACATTAAATCGACTATAATTCATGTCGGTACATTTAACATAGCAAATATCCACAACATTTGGTGCATATACTTTGTATGAATATGTATATATTGAATTACAAATGGAGTTATTCACGTACGTGTATATATTGAATTAGATGTCTCCATGTGTGTGTGTATCTAATTACATGTATTCAGGTGTATGTATATACTTAATTTGATATTCAATATATTCGTAAACAGTTTTTTTTATAAATATTTCATTCACTTATTAACAACAATTGTCTCCGTCATTCATTTCATGAAATATATTTTTTCTGAAATAAAAATAGAAAAATCTTTAAACTTCTTGCTAAAATAAAATAAATTGTAAGAAAATAAATGATAAATAAAAACTAATGATGTTAAATTGAAAATAATCATCGGAATCATTAATCGATGACAAACTGTGGCAGTTACTCAGACATAATAGTTTCGTTGGTCTGTCACGCTTAATTTTGAAGATGCATTTTCATAGCTAAAAGCCAAATACATAGATTGGCTGTTCGTCTGTCTGTCTGCCTGTCACACTTAAGTGTTAAATAGAATTGGTCTGTAACGCTTAAGTTTGAAATAGCATTTTCGTTGGTCTGTCATGCTGAAGTTTGAAATAGCATTTTCGTTGGTCTGTCACGCTTACGTTATAAATAGAATTTCCCATGGTCTGTCACGCTTAAGTTTGAAATAGCATTTTGATGGTCTGCAACGCTTAAGTTTGAAATAGCATTTTCGTTGGTCTGTCACGCTTAAGTTTTAGATAGCATATTCGTTATTTGTTATTTGGTATGTTATTTAAGTTTTAAATAGTATTTTGTTTGGTCTCTCCTGCTTAAGTTTAAAATATCTTTTGTGTTTAGGTTTGAAATATTTTTCGTTACATAACAAAAAATATTTCAAGTTTTAAATGATTTATTATGATTAAGTTTAAATTAATTTTTTATGCTTAAGTTTGAAATATTTTTTTGTTATGATTAAGTTTGAAATATGTTTTTGTTATGTTTAAGTTTGAAATATTTTTTGTTATGGTTTAGTTTGAAATATTTTTGTTATGTTTAAATTTAAAATATTTTATTATGTTTAAGATTGAAATATTTTTTGTTATGTTGAAGTTTAAAATATTTTTTGTTATTGTTACGTTATGGCTTTTTTCAATGGGCTTACAGAGCCTTTAATCAACGCCTCTCGAAATACGAAAGATTTGCAGGATTTTTTAACACTCGTTTTTACCATTGCTTTTTAAGCCTTTAAACACTCGACATTAAACAATTAAACTGTCCCTTCTTTTTCATATATGATTTTTACTCGCTTGTCGTTACCGCGTAGGGCGATGTGATCGGGGTGGGAGGTCTCTTTTAACGGGGACTTTTGTGGGTGTACATTTATGCGATGACAAAAAGTTATTACCAACATCTTAACTCATTTTTTTAACAATTCTCTCAAACTCTTAATGCATTTTATCTTTTACCTTATTTCGTCTGGCCGTAATTTCACTCTTTGTCGTCTAGTGGTCTACTGGTTGAACCTTGTGACGTGGGGTTTTCTTCGATTCTTTGTCTGGACGTGATCTCTTTCTTGGTCGTCTAGTGGTTGAATGGTTGAACGTTGTGCCGTGGGGTTTCTTTGTTCGAGCCTTCGTCTGGCCGTGATTCTAATTGTTGGGTTTTTATGTTCTGAAAATCAACACTCTTTGATTCGACAAAAAAGGCTTTGAGGCATTTCAAGAGAATAAGGAAGGTGGGTTTTATTTACTTTAAGTAACGCCTGGGAGAGAGTCGCTATCTTCGATTGTTGTTACTTTTCGGTTAGCTTTCCAAACTGCTAACTAGATGGGGGAGATAGGTGGGTTTTTGTCTCATCTTAGAGACCCAGTCCTAAACTTTACCGACTATCATTTTTTTAGACAATCCGTCCGCTTTTCTTCCACGACGAATCGTTCTCGACGACTGTTCACCTCAGCTTCCATAACGTCACAGTCCTTTGTGTTGTCATGAACGAAAATCCCTACATTGTGCCTGACATTTATTAACCCCAAATCATTTGAAGTCAGCCAGGACCTGTCAACCTATATAGATTTACAAAA
Source organism: Sepiola atlantica (assembly GCA_963556195.1). NCBI lineage: Eukaryota > Metazoa > Mollusca > Cephalopoda > Sepiida > Sepiolidae > Sepiola > Sepiola atlantica. Next base: position 58,621,750 of record OY744519.1, read on the forward strand.
CGAATCATTCGTGGGAACAGACTTAATCATCCAAAATAGATGTCAGTTTAACCTGCACTGAATCCAACAAATTCACCCCGGTCACAATTAATACTAGTTGACCTACACTCTTTTTAGAAATGCAGGATCCCTATAATCTAACATTATGATTAAGTTTGAAATATTTTTTTATGTTTTAGTTTGAAATATTTTTGTTGTGTTTAAGTTAAGAATATTTTATTATGTTTTAGTTTAAAATATTTTTTGTTATTTAACTTAAATGTTTAAAATATTTTATTATGTTTAAGTTTAAAATTCTTTTGTTATGTTTAAGCTTGAAATATTTTTTGTTATGATTAAGTATAAAATATTTTATTATGTTTAAGTTTAACATTTTTTTTGTTATGTTTAAGTTTGAAATACTTTTTGTTATGATTAAGTATAAAATAGTTTTTGTTATGATTAAGTTTGAAATATTTTTGTTATGTTTAAGTTAAACATCTTTTATTATGTTTAACTTTAAAATATTTTATTATGTTTAAGTTTGAAATTTTTTTGTTATGATTAAGTTTGAAATATTTCTTTTGTTCTAGTTTTAAATTCTTTGTCATGTTTAAGTTTTAAATATTTGTTGTTATGTTTAAG